>VZSV01000114.1:1059021-1091997 GCA_013398735.1 Nothocercus julius
CCGGAGCTTGCCCAGAAGGATGCCGTGAGGGACGGTGTCAAAAGCCTTGCTGAAGTCAAGGTAGATGACATCCACCGCTCTCCCCTCATCCATCCAGCTGGTCATTCCATCATAGAAGGCGATCAGGTTAGTCAAGCAGGATTTACCCTTGGTGAATCCATGCTGACCACTCCTGAGCATCTTCTTGTCCTCCACGTGCCTGGAGACAACTGCCAGGAGGAGCTGTTCCCTCACTTTCCCGGGGATGGAGGTGAGGCTCATTGGCCTGTAGTTGCCTGGGTCCCCCCTCTTGCCTTTTTTGCAGACTGGCGTGTCATTGGCTTTCTCCCAGTCCTCCAGCACCTCCCCCGTTCTCCAGGACCATTCAAAGATGATGGAGAGCGGCTTAGCTATGACATCCGCCAGCTCCCGCAGCACTCTGGGCTGCCTCCCATCAGGGCCCCTTGGATCTGTGGGTATCGAGTTTCCTTAGGTTGCTTTGGAAGATGTGTGTCACTGGCCATTTAGTAGTGCAGCTTGCAAGAGCTGTACAGGTGCTTGCAACACTGAAATGATGTGCTTTTGTGCGAAGAAGCACCAGTATGCAGCCAGATTTTCTTCAATGCTTTCTTCCAGATATCAACGGTACTTCCGCCTTCAGGATGAATGAAGAGACCACCAGTTGATTGACTTTCAGTCAACTTGCAGACTCGAAGTTTACTGATTTTTTTTTTTTTTTTCATACAGCACCAGGAGGGCATGAAGTTCATTAGCTTACAAGATATGTTGTACTCTACTTGTAACCATTCAACTCCTGGGTCATCAGCGCTACAGCTTCAGAAGTCTGATGACCCAAAAGAGGAAGAATACAAAATCCAGTCACATCCCGGGACAACAGCAGTCTTTACCTGGATTATATCTGTAAGGGAAGCATAGTACCATACCACTATGAAATAATTTTACTTCCTCTCTATACTAAGAGTTTTACCTAATCCAGCCAAATCCCTGTGGTATCAAAACCTGTGGAGACCATAGCTATGCTCAAGTGAAGACATGACTTAGGAGGGTCAAGAGCAGCCTTTGCACTTTCTTCTGGGACAATCAGGGTCTTGCCTGAACCTCTACGGCACAAACAGGCTTGACCTGTTTGTCCACCAGTGGCTTTTCCCCTACACAGGCTGTATCCCTATGCAGGCAGACCAGGAAATTGCCTAGCTGCTCTGCACCACTGCATTAGCACAAAGTGACTAGAAGCTAGTGCTGAATGAGGTAGTCTACCCCCTTGCCTGCTCAGATATAATTTTGGAAAGACATGATACATTAATTACTCACATGGCATGTGTTGCTCATTCCGAGTACAACGCAGCGAGAGTTACTCTGTATTAGGATGACTACATGTTTTGTACTGACACTGCAATAAACAGAATGTTAAAATAATCCTTCTTTGGCAAGAGTTCGTGTCTCTCAGCGACAGTATCACCACTGAGAGCTGGTTTGATCACTCTGGACGTTCTTTTTAGCCTGGCAGCCTATTCTGAAGTCCTCTTCAAGTCTCCTTGTTACCTTATTACTAACCAAGGGAGAACGGCTCAAACATTTACCAGGCAGATCTGCTAAGGCAGTCCCTATCCTGAAGGGAGTGTAATCTAGTCTGACAAATGAAACATTTCTTTTGAACTTTTGTTTGCCTCTTGCGGTTTTTACTGCAGTGATGCCAGAATTACGGAATGGGGGCAGAGTGGGCTGTAGCCCAACCTGTGAGGTCAGGGAGATTCCTTCTATCCATGAACCCAGTTTCTTACCCAAAAGCAGGCCAAAAGGAATGTAAAAGCAGCAAAGGGAGGGATCCCAAGATCATTCCCTATGCCCTGTGCTCCCTGTATGTGACGTTAGTCTTCACGGCCTCTGCGTCCTACAAATCTGATATGCAGTATCACAGTGCTTTAACAACAAGGGTGGAAGTGTCTTTTTTAATCTGTTCCCCTTCATCTTACCTGTTAAGGCTCTCTCATTCATGGTGGGAGATGTTGGCCCAACCTTCTGAGGAATAATGACCCCATAGCAAGTCCTCCTATCTCTTAAGCTTGGGTTCTAACATGCGCTGTTATAAAAAAGGGAGTGACATTAGCTCAGGTATTTTTGGATGAATCTACATAGTTCTTACGGAACTATGGAAGTGCTTAGCCAGTCTCAGAAATAAAATGATTGCTGCAGGGTCCTTCAGGTTACAGACAAGTGCGATTGTTGCTTGAGAATTCCCCATGACATCCCACCCTCCCCGGTTTTAAGAGTCCAGGGCCTGTCCCTCACTGCTTCTCAGACTAAAACAGACTCTGTTTTAATATTTTGGTCATAAGCTGGAATTAATTTCTTCATCTACAAAATATTGTTTTCTTAAAATGGGGTGATGCTGACCTATCATTGACCTTCCCCAAAACAAAAGACATTTCTAAATGCCTCGGCCTTCTTGAGGAGTTGAAAGAGATCCACAGATGAAGGGTACGATTCTGGACTTCCGCATTGGCGCAGAAACACACTGGCAAGGAAAAGTAACCTCCCCATAACCTTGTACTTCAAAACCTTTCTTATACGGCTGGCTTCATTTTCAAACAAGTTTCAGAACAAGAGCAAATAAACTCCAAATATTTGATGGTAACTATCAAAAATGCTTGGAGTGTTTGACATGCTTTCACATGTGCTTCTTGGCTGCTGTGAAGAGCAGGTTAGTGTCCCTGTGAGTTTCCCTGCTTTGTTGCCCCTCTGAGTCCCCAGGAGCAAGACTCTTCACATTAGCCTTACTGGAGACCACATTTGCCCCTACTTACATGTTCTGCAAATGCAGAATGTGGGTCAGGACAGGAGCAGTAGTAAATGTACAGGTTCTGCAAAGCCTGATGACCTGTTAAAATATCTTACTGATCTTCTACCCTGAGATTTATTCTCTCTGTACCTTAATTAATCAACCTACTTAGAATGCTTTTCCAAGTTCCATTCCATCGTGGAACTTCTAGAGAGGGTCCAGCGTAGAGCGACAAAGATGATTAAGGGACTCGAGCATCTGTCGTGTGAGAAAAAACTAAGCAAGCTGGGGCTGTTTAGCCTGGAGAAGAGAAGACTGAGAGGAGATCTGATCAACATACACAAGTACCTGAGGGGAGAATGTAGGGAGGATGGGGCCAAACTCTTCTCAGTGGTGGCCAGTGACAGGACAAGGGGTAATGGGTACAAATTGAAACCCAGGAAGTTCCATCTCCATATGAGGAAGAACTTCTTTCCCGTGAGGGTGACAGAGCCCTGGAAGAGGCTGCCCAGAGAGGCTGTGCAGGCTCCTTCTCCGGAGATTTCCCAACCCGCCTGGCTGCCACATATGAATGGAATCAAATGTGATTTACAGAAAGGCTCCAATCATTATTCCAGACTCAAGTTGTTCATGTAAGACATAAAGAAGTCTAAGAAGAAACCTTTGCCTGTTAGGAACTTTCCACTAAGATTGGGCAAATGTACTTTGCTGGTGCAACCGCTTGCCCGGGCTCAGCATTTCCATCCTTTGAACTGGACACAAACAAGTGCTGGTGCAAGCGTGTGCACCTGCAACATGCAGGTGCAGGCAAAAGCAACAGAAGTCTCAGGTATGCCTAAGTTAGGGCCTGTGTCTGAGCAAAGAGGTCCCACTCCTCACAGGGTGGTTGCATCTGCGTGTTCTCACAGGCTTCTGGCAGTAGACAGCTCAAAGTGATGAGCTGTCTCAACAGATTAAAATGTAAATTCTCTTGAAGAAAACAACATACAAAAATTATGTTTCTGCACAGTCTGGGTGATTAAATGTTACTTGTTTCAAAGCTAATGCTTTTGTCACTTTCAATTACAGTTTTTGGGAGCTTTATTCTGCATCATTTAATCTCTTTAAATAACTCCTGTTCAGCTCTCTTACACAGACTGGCACACGTCACTTGAATGCCGCACTCCTACTAACTCCTACAATAACATCCTCTGACTCTAATTTAGAATTATGTTAATCCTATCTGCTATGATTAATGTCTGGAAGTTGAAAAAAAAGGACAGGAACATAATCAAATGGAGCCACACTTGATCACTCTTTTATTGGTCAAGTTATACTGAGTAGACTACGTAGTTTGCTTTTCTGGGATGAGCAGATGAAAACTTAATCACTTCTCCATAATGACAGATACTTCTGGTTGGAGAACGGTTTTCAAAACATCCTAAATATTTTGGATTTATTCTTCTAGCAGCTGAAGGGTAGAACATATTTTCCATTCAGAGTTGTTGTTAACATTTCTAAGTTTGCAGACAAACACTGAAATAGAGTGAAATTATAAAGGAGGTAAAATATCACTTCTCCAACTGTTCTGGAACTCTGATAAGAACTTACAGTTAAGTCAGAATTGTTTTTCTGTTGAAAGAGAAGGTTTGAATCAACAACGAGGTAAAAAATGCTCTCTACATCCACATTTGGCTGAACATTTTTTCTCTATTAGTCTAAACAAATTAATATTTATGTGCAAAATAGAAGCTATACTTAATGAGCTTGCAAAATCATAGTGAGGAAGATTTGCAGGCAAAAATGGATTTGGTCACCAAACGCTGCTCTCCAAGGCGACTCTGCCACCTCGTGGGCTGCTGCCCGTGTACAGAGCAGAGGCGAGTTGGCAGCACCGAGCAAAACTCACCAGGAACACAGAGCTGTGCTGGGAAAGAGCTCTGAACACAACGAGAAAACAGAGGTGTTAAAAATAATGTAGAAAGACTTTCTTTACTATAATTGGTCTGAATCCTAATCCTTAAAATTTTGTTTCTGCTGTTAGAAAGGAAATGATGCCATCAGGGCAGCGAGGCATAATTTTCTTAGCTGATTTTCTAACTGATATTGCCAGACTCTAGAGTTCTGCTTTCTTCCTAGGTAAATGTCATTGGGATTTAGCGGGGTTACTCAGTGTCTGTATTACCAGACCTGAGAGGGTTTTTCAGGTCCCGGGTAGATCTGTGTGTCTCCCAAATCCGCGCAGGCAGCAGACACCCTGCGTGACACTGAACACCCTGGCACCCTGCACGGCAAGTAAAGGAACCAGTACCAGCCCCAGGGCACGACCAGTGACACCCTGGCAGGCAACGCTGGACGCAGCTCCAGTTTAGTTTATCTCATGTCTCTGACTTCCTGAATTCGATTAATGCAAGTATATGAGTTACCACTGAAATAAATTACAAAGCCTCGCTGCAGAGAAAGCAACATTTTTGTATCATGGAGCCTAACTAATCTTGGCTAGTCAGACATACTCAGCTCTTAAAGGAATTAGGGCTTCTTTGCTCATTTCTCTGTGGCAAAACTAAAAAGAAAAACAGAAAAGTGAGCTGAAGAAAATCCTCAGATAAATTTTATGGCTCTCATGCTTAGGTCTTTTTTTCAAAGCAAGCTGAGAACTTAAATAATCAGAAGTTTTCAGAAAGAGTAACTTGCTGTTCTATCATAAATCCCTGCATTTCTAGAAGTTCATGAATTGCTAATGAAAACAAGCAGGTAAATGAGAAGTGTGCGTTAAGATATGGTTTCATTTTGTTTCTCATCAAATGACCAAGCATATTTTTCTAGATAAAGAACCAACAGACATATATCTGATTTGTTAGAAGTGACCATGATAGTGAAAAAAAAAAAGGTAAAATAAACATGCATTTTAATGTATTTTAAGGAATGTAGTAGGACCAAAGATTTACATATTTCAAAGAGTTATTTAAGATGATAGATTAATCAAAGATACTGGAGGCAGGTAAGCATCAGAGATTCTAGGCAATTCACAGGTACCTTTGCTATTGTAGTTCATTTTTTTCCAGAAAGTCTATACAATGGTTAAATAATTTTGCAATAACAGCAGACAAAGCAGATATGATTCTGATTCATTTATTGATGAACCATGTGCTACTCTTGTGTTGCCTTCATAGCGTCCAGAAAATAGCTGTACTTTTAGGATGGCAAAACAACCATTTTGTAAAGATTTTTCAAGGAGCAATATTTTTTAATAGAATAGTCACAAAAATTCTTGTGGTAAACCAGATTCTGCTGTAAACTGTGGGGAGCTTAGATGACAGTTCTTTACATTTCTTTAAACGTTAATAGTATTAGATTAGTGAGATGGTTTTGAAGAAAAGTAGGTAGCCTGGACAAGGGACACAGATCTATTATTTACTATTAGCTGATGGCAGCAAGAATAAAAGTCTGCAAGGTGATAAGGCAGAAGGTTTATGATCTTCTGTAGCAACTGAGAAGAATTTATAATTTATTTCCATGGGATGAAGAAAAGAAGAATATTCTTGAAGAAAGTGGGGCTCTTTTCTTGCCCGAAATCATTAGCAGAGCATTTATTACACACATGACTGCCAATGGTGCTTTTGACCACAATTACACATCTTATCTGAGGGCACTGAGATTTAAACCAGGGAAATAATCCGACCTGGGTAGCCCTTAAGATATACAGAGGCAACAGGCAATACAGCTTTAGTTCTCCTACATTCTGTCAGTTGTCAAGCTTCTGCATTTCTCACTTAGGAAGATTAGCTGCTCTAGAAAATATGATGGACAGGACTCTTCAAAATATGGGTGGTAATCACCAAGACTATTATAAAAACTTTATCATAACAGAATTATCATAAATCTTGATACCAGGTGCACAACAAGGTAGATTACTTGCACTCTTCCAAGGCAGCTAGGACCAGGAGCAATCTAGCTCAATTTTCTTGACATACAACGGTTCTAATGATGTTTTAAAAATGAATTTGATTGACTGTTTCCCTTGGGAGTTGACCAGAACACACACCATAAAATCCCAGTGTCACAGCAATCCTTGATCAATAGCAAGGACAACAGAGCAATACTATAAAGGAACTCAAAGGTCATAAAACACTGTAGCTTTCTCTCCATTATTAAGATGGTCTACCCAGCTCAGGCTTGAAGATGGTATCGGCAAGGCTTATAAGACACAATGCTAGAGGAGCACACAGAGCTGCAACTAGATTTGCTTCACTTTCCACACAGGGAAATGACCTGACCATTCATGCAGGACAAGAAAATCTGCTATTTTATCCCATATACTGGTATTTTAATTTCTGTTACCTTTTGAATCTTGCCACAGGAGGAAGCTACTTGTGCTGCATAGTATTCTTGTGTTGGCCATGATTAGAAAACATCCAGAGCTTTTTATGAGCAATAATTTCATTTCAAAAATAAAACACATTTTAGATTATATTTAAATGAGAACAAACCTGTGAAAAGGTGAGTAGCAACAGCTATAGTAGAAGGAGCTAATTTGGGTTTCTCATCCAGAGCTTCATGCAGTGTCATTTTTCTTTTTTGCATCTCTGTGCTGTTCAAAACACCAGTTTATGGCACAACTTACAGGACTTAAAAATGCATTTTCCTTAAGAGCTTGGTGTATATTCTCCTGAGGCCTTCAAATGATTACAGTAAAAAATAGAAGCATCAATTGCAATCTATTCACGCAGCATGGTATTACTCCTGCTGAGGTTTTAATTTGTCCTGAGACTCTGCATATCAGCAGTTTTTCAAAATTACATTACCAACTGATATTTCATTCTGCCTAAAATCCAGCTGCTTTTCCTATTGCACAAAGGTTTTGCAGGCACTGAAATCAGTGTGGTTTCCAAGCTTGGGGCAAAGGGTTTAGGATTTAAGGATTCAGGAACTGGATAGAAATGGATTGGGATGGAGGTTGCTGGAAGAAAAGGTGGTAAAATTCTTCTGTCATTATTTCCGTATTTTCTTTTTACTCTCTTACCTAAGTAAAATCTTTCAAAGTCATCTCCTCTTCCCAGTAAAATCAATGAGAACTTTATGTAACAAAGGAACCCTTTTTCACTGAAGTCAGGAACAGCTTATCACATATATCAAAAAATCATAGTCTCAATGAACTGTTATCTAACACAAGGGGGATTGCACATCATGCAATGCAAAACATAACAGCTGAAAAAAAGGCATATTGTTGATTTTCTCTGAGTCATTTTTCTGGGGGATTGTTTTCTGGTTTTCAAGAAGCTCTACAGAGCAATATTGAAAGGTTCCATAAGCTGCTATTTTGCTGAAGTGATAAAGCAAACTCCTTTCTGAAATTGAACATTTAACTATAGAAACAAGGTTTCTAAGGCTACACATTGTTAATGGAAAGGTTTTAAAATTCAAAACATCCTTAAATGACACCTAAAACTCAAAGCTGACATTCAGCTAGATCAAAGATAAGGCAACTTTTAAATGGAACAAACTTTGAAAAGGGAAAAAATAAGAAAAAGAAAAAAAAAGAGAGAGAGAGAGAAAGAAAAGAGCCAAAGAGCTAATTTAAATTACTTTAAATAGTAAAAATAACCCTTATTACCTCCTTAGCACTTGTCTCCTGCTGCATTGCTCCAGCATGTTTTTATGCAACCCCGCAGGGAATTGTGGCAATGCTGACAAAGTGCAAAGAACGGCCAATCACTGCAACTGGCCTCCTTGTTGGCAACCCTAGCTGAGAGATGACTAAATAAATTGCAGCATACCCTATCATGCTTTGTATATTTCTCAGTTACCTACAGAATAACTAAAAGGTTGAAAGGAGATGGTATTACACAGCCGTGTGGGATCAACAGATCAAACCCTACTGCAGACTGATCAATTTCTGATATTGCAAGGTGAGGAAAAGACACTACTCTTAACCATCTACCTATTCATCAGCTTCTGCATGTGAAAGACCTTCTTTCTGACCTTTACAGGCAAGTTGCTTACTCTTGGACTCTTAAGATTCAAACAGACTGATTATTACCTTACCTTATAAATATAGTAAGTAGTAATTAGGTATACCTAAGAATTAATCCACAGTACTTGAATGTTGCAAACAAAACATATATTGGACAATTCCTTTATTCTGAAGCCAGGAATGCAAAATATGGGAACAGAAAGCAGGGGTATTATATTGATGAATGGTGTCAAAAGACTTGCACCATATGGTGCTCAATGATAAACTGAAGTTGATTAGAGGAAAAAAAAACAGTAAAAGGAGAACAGAGGCACTTTATCTTCAAGTGCTTCTGTAAAAGACAAAAACTTTTAACTGAAGAGTTGGAGGGCTGAAAGTCAGAATTCCACTACACTACCAATATCTACTTTGAAGTTAGCAAGGTTTTAAAACTAGTAAATCAAAGTGAGATTTCATTGTACTTTCCTTACGCATTATAAACAAAATCCTGAACCTATAGAAAGCAATAGCAAGAAGATCATTTCCTTCACTGTGAGAAATGCCCCAGTACAAAAAAAAAAAAAAAAAAAAAACCTTTTAAAAAAAGGATCTTTTAAACTCACATAATTTCATTTTCACAGAGCTTTTCAACTACTAATATGGTATGGGGCTCAGACATATCCAAGTAGCTATGCAATAAAGCTCATCTGAAATGAGTGTGCATCATAGGGAACAGGAATGGGTGTCTCTGAATCATTTGTAAGAATCACTGATAACTAGATAATTAATCAACTATCAATGGATAATCACCAAAAAGCAGTATTCTCAGGAAGTGTACTTCCTAGAATGAAATTAAGGCCTGTTACAAATAGTTTTCTGTTTATATCTTTAGTATTTGTAAGGTTAGATAAGGGCTACATTATGCAGTGTAGTCTTGGTAATGTGATTCTGAATGTACTTCTACATCTATGTTTTCTTGCAAGTTGATACCACCTTATGAAAAGTCTTCCTGGATCTCTTACAAGTCTTGTTCCAACACTTAAATCTCCTGCAAGGCCTACAGCAAGCCCTGTGAGTAATATTACACTTGTAGCAATGCTTAAAAAAATGCTCAAATGTGCTTAACTATAACTCATTTATCCTTATCATGTTCTCTCCTTTCTGTTTATTAATGCCATTTGTTATGTTGCATTTAAAATTAGATTGGGAGATACTTGGGGAAGAAATCATTAGCAGGTCACAATCAGAACTCTAATTATGTTGCTACTGGAGGGTGCTGAGGAAGCCATAGCTGAGTGAACAGATGGGCTCATTTTTAATAGAGAAAGCCATGTCATAGTAAATTACTGCTCTACTTTCTAGAATAGGGGCCAAGTGAAGGACGTGCAGGTAAAAAGTGCTAACAAAACTGAATTTGGAAAAGCTTGATACACCTGACATACTATGCTCAGACACTTCATAATGTTGCTCAGACATTTTATACTGCTGCAGACTGCAAAGAGACTCACAACTTCTTCCACTGGCTACTGACAAAACCGCAGAAAGGTGGTTGCTGGAGTTGCTGGAAAAGATAAACAAGGTGCTGACAGGAAAGGTACGGGAGAAAGGAAGGGTTTTTTATCTGTAAATGTTAAAGCATCACAGTAGCCATTTCAGGGAATGACATAATTTCCAAGCAGAGGCACTAATAGCCTAAAAAAACAAATCTGTGTTTTCTAGAAGGAATAGTCAGCAGTGGCTTAAGTGGAAGAATGACAGATAAGATACAGAAGTTAATTAAGAGCTTACTAAGCTAAGCAGGAAGCTCACTATGACAAAAGGCCCTAGGTTTGTAGCCTATGAATAAATACACAGAACTTGATCCTATCTGAAGCAAATTCCCCCATAGAGCAATGACAGAAGAAGAAGAAAAAAAGATATCCAAGCTGTGGACAGACGTGTTTTTTTCCGAGTTCACTAGACATGTGCCCAGTGATGGAGATGAGACTGAAGATGCACGAGGGAGAGGACAGCCACTGCATCAGGCAGCTCTAGCTCCTGATCCTGTCTCTCAAAGCAGTCCAAGAAGATGTCCAAGAGGGCAGTGTGGAAGGGCAGTGTGATGACTTCCCTGGACGTTCTCCCAGGCTCTGCCAGGGGCTATCTAATGCGAGGCAGGTTCCATTATTTACCACAGTAGTATAGTTTTCTTCTGTGAATTTATGCAGCCTCCTTCCCGAACTCATGTGAACTTTTATCATTCAGTGTCCTGTGACAAGGACTTCTGCAATGTACCTCTATATGTACTATGATACTTCAGTGTGCTTAGTGAAGAACCACCTTCTTTTCCTTGTTTTCAACCTGTTTGTTGCTACTTTTAGACCATGCCCCCATAAGCATTGTTAGCAGTCAGTCTCTTATACTTCTTCTCCATGTCGCTTAAGATTTTACAGGGAACAGTTTACATGACTGGGCAGTGAATAGGCTCCTCAATAGGGTAGGACTGGGAAGCCACACAACAATCAAGTTTGTTTATATTGTTAAGTGAAAAAGGCCAAGCAGTGCATGTCAGCACTGGACCCTTGATCACCACAATTCCCAAGACAAAGAACATTTTTTGACACAGTTTTTGTCCATTCTAGCTAATAATCAGTTAGAAGTGATCTGCCTGGTCCAAACAGACGTTCTGGCATCCAAGAGACAAGATATGCATATCTTGCTTTCTCCCCCTTTAGCTCTTTCCTGTAAGGTTGTTAGCTTATGTATTGGCTGCAGAGAATTCATCTCAGTTCTGACCTTTAACAAAGACTTCTAATGAGCCACAACACAAGGAGACTGCAAACTGTTCTAAGGAAAAATGTGTAAGTGCAGAGAAAAAATAGAACATAAAAAAACAGGTTCCAGAAGGGAAAATGTTGTAGGAGGTATTTAAAAATGACAATCTGTGCATATGCAGTTTAAATGCTACAAACAGCTGTGGAACCTATATAAATAGTTGCCTTAATGAAAAACTTAGAAAGAAGAGTTTAGAAAAGGAACTCACTTGCCACCGGGATGAAAACCCATGGAACAGTAGCCCATTACAAAACTATCAAGGGTGCTTTGGGACCGGTATACAAGAGTGAAGCAAAGTTAAGGCAGGACAGCACAAATAGCATCAATGCAGTATCCTGGCAATGTGGCCCACAAGCTTTTAAGCCAACTGAAGTTGCCACAAACTGAGTCTTGCCCCACGGCCAGCTCACTCTACAGTAGGAATCCCAGGGATCTACCTGGGTAGAGAACTATTCCTTTGACTGCCTGTTCATCTTGCTAAACCAGCTCTTCCTGGAGTCAGATAAGCAGAGGAATAGAAAAGTATGAAACCTGTAGGAGGGCAAAGACAGAAGCATGGTAGACAGAGTTTAGGTCATTTTAATATTAAAGAAAAAAAAAGGTACTAGCCCATGCATATTTGATTTTTCACACACACACACACAAAAACACACACACACACACACACACACACAAAAACCATTAAGTTTAACAGTTGTATATCTGAAGGAAGAAGTTAACGATTACTCAAGGCCTGCACATCCTGGTGGTCTAAGTTGATTTTTCCTGAAGACACTTAAGTGAAAAGAAACACAGAAAACCTTTGCCATGAATACAGCAAATCAATCATACAAACTCAGTCTTACTTGCATTAAAGTTAAAAAAGATGTTTTCTGCACGTTTGAAGATGAATTCTGTACTTCATTGTACGAAACTGTAAATTCTCAGACATCTGGAGAAGGTGAAGTGTAAGAAAAGGAAGAGAAACAAGGCAAAATAATTACTTAATCTATTATGTCTAATGACAGGTTGTTCTTGATTTTTTTTTTCATGATTTCAGTAGCATAGCATTCTGTTCTTAAAGATGTTCTCGACAACATTTTAGGCTTTCTTCTGCAGTAAAGCTTACTCCTCTCACAAACTCCACAAAATCACCACTGATTTTAAAGCGAGCCTACCTAAGATAAGAACAGGAGGGGCAATCAGATGACCTTGTGACACAGCTTTCCTTTTTTTCTGTCTGACAGCAGAAACAAAAGCAAAGCAGAGTTTCTTCACGATACAGAGAGCTGTAATATCACAGACCAGGAACGTAATCATCTCGTCTCAACTGGTAAAGATTTTCAGCATAAGGAGCTCTGGGATTGTGGTTCATTCCAGTTCACATCAGTAGCAATACAGCTGCAGAACAACATAGAAATACTATTAGCTTTTCAAACTATCTATGGTAATTTTCCAAGACCGTGGTTATGTAATAGTGTTATGAGCACTTATTTTTTAAGTGCCTTTAATTTTACAGCAACATTCTTCATAAGAATAGGGGATGTCATTTTTACGTCCCATTTTTATTGTCACCTTCAGGAATACACCAAGAGGTAATCAGAGATATCTGAATTCCATTTGTTAATGTTCTATGAACCTAAGGGAGTTGGGCCATTTATCATCTGGAGGAAAGGTTAAAAAACAACAACAACAAAAAAGTTGTCAGATATTAGAAATCCCAAGCACAATTAATAACTGAGCCATATAATTTAGAATATTACAGGCAGAACTAGACAGGAATTGTTTAATGGAACTTCTTTCCTGATGATTCATCTGACTTTCTGTAAAAAAAAATGTGCTAGTTGTGATGAAATTTTCACTGGAAAACGAACTCAAGTCAACAGGGAAATTTCTAGTTAAAATACTGGTGAGAATGGAAACAAAGATTCCCACCTCCCAAAATAATCCTAAGTGCCTTGTCATCCACATCCATCTTTGCTGACAAGGAGATAAAAAATGTCCAGTGTCGACACTTTGACAAAATTAATTCCTAATTGCAGGTCAAGCAGCGATATTTGTTCATAGGTTTAAACAGCCAAGGGAATGTGATTCTCCAAATTAAAGAGCTTCTTAGTTTCCACATCAGAGCTTGTGTGCCTTATTTAAAATACCTCCAGAAAAAGAATGTTTAACATTTCTTAATCTAATGAGACTGTTTTAGCATACCTATAAACTGAAATCTGCAGTCCTAAGAGGACAGAGCTTCCTTTGTTCCAGTTCTTCTGTTATTACAAAATGCAGGCTGAAGGAAACAGAAGAGCATAGTTATATATTTTAGTAAGTGATCTTGTAAATCTCAGGGGGGAATGACCTAAATCACGAATGCAAATAGCCGTTTCTTTATTAAAAACTTTAGTAAGCAATAAGCATGTATTCAGCATTGCTGCGGTATGTATGAACAATGAATCTGTAACTCTGTGTGTTCCAGAAAGGATGCTTGAATTTATATTTGAAATGCTGAAATAATTTAAACTCTCAATCAATTGTGAATAACTGCTGCAGTAAATCCTGCTTAAATGTGTGATTTGACAATCCCTATTGGCAGAGAAAAAAAAGGTCTGAACTTTGTACAGCTCCACACAAGTGAGGCCACAGAGAGCTAAGAACAGCAAAGTCTGTCTCATCTCTTTTTCTTCTAATTCTTCTAGCGCACTGGGGAAGCTGACAGTGTTTGACCCTCATTAACAGGAGCTGGACCATGAAGAAGTACTGATTTTATCAGAACATTTTATAAAATTATCACTTGTCCTGAATGCATGAAAATTGGGTGATTTTGCTGCTTTTTTTTTTTTTTAATATATCTATTTCTTTCTACTTTCTACCTCTGTAGTGAAGAGCTTTGCTTAATCTTTTCCAGGTGGAGTGATGCACAAAGCCTTTTGCAGAGATGATGTGTGGGCAGGATGTGTGCTTCAGCCAAACCAGCCCTCTCAATACTTTTCCAGAACACTCCTTCTATCGGTTTTGAAAATTTTGCCTTCTTGTACCTTTCTAGTTTGCCTCTCATGCCGGCATGGGGAACTTTGGTGTTATTTTTGTTACTTTATTTTTCCAGACCTAATAAAGGCTTGTAAAATGAAGAATGATAGAAGAAGAAAGATTTCTTGGTTTAACAGCTCTTAAACTTCTTTCATGTTGCTAAACTATATGGGATATATTTGCTGTTGTTTTGGTATTTGGCTATCACTGTTATTGTTGTTCTCTTGGCTGTCACATTCAATCTGTGTGACATCAGCATGTCACCAGCAGAACAGATGTTGCTTCACTGTGCTTTATTTTTTTTTGCATTGTAATTAGTGAACTGGTATTTCTCGCCATGCTGCAATTTACTTGCAGCAATACAGGCACTCTGATGGGGACAGGATGATATAACCTAAAGCGACAGCCAACAGAGTGGCAATAATCTACGAAAATATTTGAAGCTCAAAACAAAGTCCATCTTGCTCAGTTCTGCAGCCTGAAGGATCAAAAGATGCCAAGCAGTTTTCTATCCAAAAAAATCTAAGTTTGTTGAAGTGGTGCTGTGGTGTTTGGGCTTGTTATTAACGGCTGGTTCGACTGCAAACAGCACTCACGCTGTACAGATATTTAGGTGTTCAGAGTAATTTGTTCTAATTTGTTCTAACTCTGTTTCAATAATTGCTTTAAAACTTTTTTAAAAAATAAACATTTAAACATTGGATCTAGATTTTGTAATTTTATTTCAATGGGAGTATAGAATGGAGTTTCTTTTATAGTGCCTGACATTGTACTACTTTCTAAGAGGGTGACTGCTGCTGGTAAGACACTCAGAATGTCATTTGTAATTAAAATCTTTATTTTCAGATATATTCTCTGGTTTATTCATGCAGAGGAGCCATCCTTTTATCTTTTGAACTTTCTGCTGCACTGAACAAAACAAGTGAAGAAATACTTTAACAGGCCTTACATCTGAGTGATTTGTGACTGACTGAAATTGCTGTATTCCCCTGCATTATTCCTATGAATGTTTTTGTAATACACTTGGCCAAACCATTCCATTTTCTACATCTGCTTCTTTTTGTTTAGAATTAGGCTGAAGTAAAGAAATAAATAAAGAAAAAATCAAAGCTTCCTGCAGCATTTTAATCAGATAAACAGCATCACAATCATAATACTTCATACAGTCCTAGGTTGCAAAATAGTAAGATTTTTATTTAACAAATTACATTTGTTCATCTGTTTAATTACTTTTTACAGCAAAGAAAAACTTAACTGAAAGTTTAAGTTTAAGCCTATGCTTAAAAGGCTTGCTGAGCTGGGGAAAAACTGCCAAAGTTTTCTCCTTGGGTTAACAGGAAGGAAATTTATTGATGACCTACCTACTAGTGCAAAGAGCTTAGAGCCCTTTCAGAGATGCTCCACTTTTCTCCTTAGTTTCAGTGGGAATTGAAAGCATCTAACAGTGTTCTGGGCTGAAACCTGACTGTTTAAATTAACCTCTTCTGCAAAGAATTTGTTTTCATTGGTGTTTTCTAAAGCCTGGAGAACCTGTCAAAGCATCACCTAGAAGACAGCATGAGTTAGTGAAAACAATATCTCTGGGACTGGAATAACAAAGCAAATTCACGATGATGTTGCAAATGATATTCTTGATTTATTATCATCACAGGGCTGCAATTGAGTTTAGCATGACATTGACAGACACAAGAACAGCACCTCACTTAGATATTATTAGCCAGGTTAATCAACAAAGGACCTGGAAAACCTTGCAAAGGGTTGGTCAGAAGTATGACGAAGGTGATACACAAGGAAAGACAGAAAGTCAGTGATGGTTCTGGTGCTGAGGGGTGACAGCAGCCACACATGAGGATCATTATAAAGCTACAAATTTTACATGCAGAAATAGCAACAACAAAGCAGTCACTTTTTGTGGTGCAGAGTAGAGCAAAGGGAGTCAAAGGTAAGCGCTGTGCTTGGTAACTGCCGCAGCAGCTGCCACCCACTCCATCACGTGCAAGGGCCGTGTTGACAAGCAGAGCAGAGTGAATTTGCTAATTCATGTCAATCTGCAAATCAAACTCATTCCCTACGACAGTAAGTAACTGTTTCAGATAAAGAGGTAGCACGTTACTACATGATGTGTTCTCCCTGCACCCGCCTAGGTCTGGGTGACCTTTTAAGAGGAACATGAACGGCAAGGCTTATGAAGCCATTATGGCTGTCTGAGTACGTACATAAATGTGGATAAAGAGCTGACACATTCTGATCACCCAAATAAATCTTTTATCCGACTGCCTACTTTGCATAAAAATTAAATAAGTAAAACACTAAACTGACACAGTTCAGCCTATTCATGTGTATACCCACATATTTCTACTTTTAGAAATCTTATTTTCAAATAATTTCGCCGTTTATGCACGATGCCATGTTTAGTCGCGCATGAGAAAGTGAGAAAGCATGGCCGGGCCAGGGCAGCGCCATGGTGCTGCAGCCTCACCAGGCCTGCTGGGCTGCTGCGCGCACCGCCACTGTCCATTACAGCGAGCGCCCTCCCACACAGCCGACCATGAGAGCTCGTAGTGCCTTCCCGTCGCCTAAAAACGAAGTAAAGCGACCAAGAAAAGGAACCGTGCATGCGCAGGAGCAGCTCGGCGGTGCGGCCGTTGGCGCGACCGTTGGCGCGACCGTTAGCGGCGACCGCTAGGGGCGCCCGGGGGCCTGTGGGGGAGGGGCAGGGTGGGTGCGTGGATCCGCTTATCGCCTAAGCTTGTCCGCAGGCGGCCGCCGTAAGAGCGGCAGGGCGGGCGGGCGGCGGCGTGGCACGGCTGGCGGGCGGGCGGTGCGCGCGCGTTTCAACCGCCATGAGCCTCTGGGCGGACAAGCACCGGCCCGGCGCCCTCGGGCGCCTCGACTATCACCGCGAGCAGGCGGCGCAGCTCCGCAACCTGGTGAGGAGCCGGCCCCGCCGCCGCCCCGGCTCGCCGCCGCCGCCCCCCGGGCGCTGCTGCGGCCTAGTGCCCCCTTCCCTTGCCTTCCCGCGCGGTTTGGTTTAAATACACGCTGCCTGTGACCCCTTCTTTTCTTGTGTGCTTGTTGCAGCTATCCTGCAGGAAGCTGTTTTACGTGCTTGGTTTGGGGTAAAGGGAGTTAGTCGTTGTATTCGTATAAATGTGGGAAAGGAAGGGAAAGCAAGTGTTGAGCCAGTGACAAATACTGGGTATTCGGTACATGATATTCTTGCGTGTGCATAAGGGCAATACGGTCTTAGCTAACAAAGCTTGTTGCTCTGTGTTCAGGTTCAGTGTGGGGATTTCCCTCACCTCCTGGTGTACGGACCATCAGGAGCTGGAAAGAAGACTAGAATAATGTGTTTGCTAAGGGAGCTGTATGGCGCAGGTGTGGAAAAGCTGAGGATTGAACATCAGAGTATAACGGTAACCCCAACCTTCCCCCCCAGCATACACATATGCCCTAAAAGCAATTCTGATATTTATTGGTTTGGGCAACAAAATATGTAATAGACTAGCTCTCAGTTAGTAAAATTTGGCCATGAAGGTCATCCATATTCTTTAAATGGCTAGTGATGTTTTTCTCATATATGCAAGTCTTTAACTTGTTTATTCATTCTCATAGTGTCAATTTCAACACTAGGGAAAAAAAAAATAGCTTGACTAAATGGCTAAGATCAAGACAGAGTGGCATTTGTTAAAAGGGGGATATTTTCCATTCCAAATTAGTGTTGTGGAAGGCTTAACCACCAAGACTCTGTTCAGACTCAGAGGTAGCGTTAAAGTTTTTGTTTTCCTTTAACCAAATACAGATTTGTATTTCTTTGCCAAGAGAAGTAAATAGCTCCTTTAGGGTTGCAAGGGGAAGTATGTTATTGGAGAAGACAACTTGTCTGCAGACTTTTCCACTAAGACATTTTCTTCAGAAAGATCACTCTTTTTGAGTGACTGATTCAAAAAAATGCAATTCCTTGCTACAAAACTCAGTATTGATGACTGGAGTACAGAGCAAGAGGGAATAATGTATTACTAAAAACATAGTATTTCCTATTATTATTCTAATGGCTGGGTGATGCATCAGTATTTCTTGTCTTGGTATCACAGTGGTTGCCTGCTTTGTGAAACTGCTGACACATTAGACAGTTAAAATCCTTAAGATCAATTTTTGCATCTGATGTGGTATCTGATTTGATCTTTCTGAAATCCTATATGCTTACTTTCTACATAGGCACCTTCCAAAAAGAAAATTGAAATTAGCACCATTGCAAGTAACTATCACCTTGAAGTAAACCCAAGGTAAGTATTTAATAAAAATATCCCGATTTGACTTGATGCCACTGGTTATATTTTAAGTGGTTTCATCTCAGGTTTATGAGGGCTGATTGCGCATATTCTTGCTTGAGCAAGAGAGAGTTTGCAAGATTGGGCTGCAAATTAGGACAAGGAGAGGATTTTTAATGGAACAACTCTGCCTGAATGAAAATTGGATTCCTATACCCTAAATACAGTAATGATCTGTTTAACACCATAACTCTGAAGATGGAGAGAACTGGGTATCCGAACTATTCTGAATTCTTAAATTTCGCCATTTAAGGTGAAATTGAAAACTTTTATCGGATCCAAGAACACCAAATCATTTATTCTCTAAAAAATAAGAAAATAAAATGACTTGGGAATAAGCAGTGTTTATCCTGTGACTCTTTTAAGACAAAAAGGATCTTGAGCACACGAGCCCTTACCTGTTGGAAGACGTTCAATGCGCTATTATAGCCTGACAGTTGTGAAATTGATGGTGATAGTTCTCTGACCCAATGTATATACAAGTATGTACCTGAAACCCTTTAACGTCACTTTAAATCCCAGGAGAGTGCCTGTCATTCTGCAGTGGCAGGCTTTGATTGTGTTGATTTTGGTGTCCCCTGTTGCATTTACAAGACAGTAATCTATATCCCAAAGTTACCTTTAGCTTTGTGCTTATTACTAACACTTTTTTTTCTCATGTTGCTCTGTGCATTTTAGCTACTGTTCTCATATACCATGTAGTCTTCAAAAAGTTGATGTCAGTACTGATTAGTGCATATCTATTGGCGTTCTAATATGGCCCTAAACAAATAAAGCTGAGGGCTGTCCTTTTCTGTGTCCTTTAAATATGCAGTTTTGGTCATATACATTATCTGACAATTCATTTTTCTACTCTCATGACCTTGTCTTCTAATACTCTCTAGAGAGTACTCATAGCTTGAAAGATATAAAAATAATTATATCTTTTTTAAAAAAAAAAAGAAACTAAAAGTATAAATTGCTATTTTACTGTAAAAAATATTGTGCTGAGTTCTGATTAAGGATTAATATGTTGATTCACAGGCTTTAAATGATCAACCAGTTTTCATGTGTGTTTGACCAGACAGTGAACTTGTCTGTGCTATTGCACTATGTCTGTGTAATGTTTATCAATGTGGTCTGCAAATTCTGATTAAATTAGAGTACTGCGAAATCACACAGTGCATCTTGAGTAACATGGAGCATGGTCAATGGCTGACAGGGAAAGGAAATTAACTTCTGAGAAGGGGTAGGACGCAGCAGACATTAAATTTATTATGAAACTCTTATTAGATAAAACTGAGATATTTCCTCCAAAACGTTCCTCTGCTTTCTGGGACACTGCCGGCTGGTGGCTTGACTTGTCTGGATAAATACTTTAAAATGGGTTGTCTTGAATAAGTGGGTAGCAAAAGGGTAAGAAACAACAACAAAAAAACTCCACTCATTTGTGTGGTAATTTTATGTTTGTTTACTAGAGTGTTTGATGCAGTTGCATAGTATCAGAAGAAATCTGCTTTTTCACTATGAAATTAAAACCCTGGGTTCTCTCTTCTGTAAAGAAAGATAAATGTCTAAATGTTAGAAGCTGTTTCCAAAACCTGTCCTAACTTACCAGCAGAACCAGCACTGAAAGATCTCTTACATCCCAGTACCTAGTTGATACCAGTGCAATCTGTGCCTCAGGTTGTGGACTGCTGAAGTAAAAGGATGCTTCTGTCTGTTCTGCTGCCTTCTTCTTGGCAGGAACAGGGAAGGTGTGGTCAGGGGGTGACTTGAGCAGGACAGCCAAACACCTTTTGTTTTGCTTGCCAGTTAAATGTTGCAGAGTTGCTGCTGCCTCAGAAGGCTGTCGCCTGCCTGAGGGCTGTCTTTTTTATTATTTTTTTTTTATTTGAGGGACTGTAAGGAGTAGAGGAAGGAATACGATCTAGTATTCAATGATTTTCAGCCTTCTAGAAGAAACAAACCAGTCATATGTGTTGTAATAGCATCTTGGCATCAGTCTTGTACTATTAATATTTGCTAACTTTGCCATTCAAGTTTACATTAAGCCTACAGATGGTTCATGGTAAGATACCTAGATAAAGGAGGAGGATGGGGAATGAAACAAGAAACTCTCTGCACTTACATATCTCCATTTTTAATGAGTTGGACATCTCACTGTTTGATTACTTACGTTCCAGCAAGATGCATTAAGTCTCTGGCAGAAATGTTTGTGGTAAGAATCTTTGCCAAAAATGCAAGTAACACACTTTGAATGATCTGACTTCTCATAGCAAAAAAAACAGGGTCTATTTAAAAAGTTAAGCAGTTTAATGTGGTGGTGGTTTCATTGCTTCCCAACACAGGGTTGTTAATCCTTGTGTGCCTGGATAAAATACGAGGGTTTAGAGGGTCTTGCTGTTGTTTTCGATAGTATAAAAGTAAACTGATTTAAGAACTGCTTAGGAGAATGAATTTTATGTACAATGTAAAGTTGCTTTAAAACAAATTTTGTTTGAACTCATTGTACAGTGATGCAGGAAACAATGACCGTGTAGTAATCCAGGAGCTCTTGAAGACAGTAGCACAATCCCAACAACTTGAGACAAGTACCCAAAGAGATTTTAAAGGTGAGTAAAACCAGTTAAAGTCAGTCAAAATACCAGAGAAGAAGAAAAATACTGGTGCATTTTAGTGATTCCAGATGTTTCTTTGTTGTTGTCTGTGTGTGTAAAAGTCATACAGGTGGGCACATACAAATCTTTCCCCAACTAAATTTCACATACTCCTTGCAGTGGTCTGCAGCTGCTCTGGAACTATTTTGAGTGGTTAAGTACCAATACAAGTCTCTGGGATTGCTTTCTTAAGAAAACTGGCTGTCATTGAATGATTATGTCTGGGAATGGGGAGCTTAGATTCCTGCTCTCTCTTTGCAACCCTTCCTCTGAAATGCACTGTAACTTGGTTTACTGAGCTACAGGAGTATTTTAGTTACAAGATACTGAGTTTTAATATTGATTTGAGGGGCAAGATAGGCTTATAGTGAATGGTTCTGTGTAAGTAGGTGTTAGTTGCCTGTTGCAGGTATTTTAGGGATGGTGACTTTCAGCAGAAAATTCAGAAATATTTATATATGTTTTATTTATATATAATATTTATTTTATAAATAAATAAACCTGCAGCTACAGTCATATCAGACACTTCAAGGTGCATGGCAAGTTGGCTAGCCTCTTTTGTCTGCTCATAAAACCAGAGGAGAAATGGGGGATGAGCAGTGGACTGATTTGTTCCTCCAAAGTGTTAATAATCAGCATTGCAGTGCATGAGGCACCTCTGAATTCCCTGTGGAAGATCCTGCATAACATAGCTGGTCAGGCTGCCTGCCTCATTAGGGGTCTCCTGGCTGTTCCAAAGCTACTTCTCCAGTATTATACATTAAAGTATGCATTTTATTAGAGAGATTTTGTATTTTAAAAAGTGCTTTTTTTAAACTGTTTTTCAGTGGTACTGTTAACAGAAGTTGACAAACTTACTAAAGATGCTCAGCATGCATTGCGAAGAACGATGGAAAAGTACATGGCCACCTGCAGGCTGATCCTGTGCTGCAACTCCATGTCAAAAATTATTGCACCTATTCAAAGCAGATGCCTGGCCATCCGAGTGCCTGCGCCCAGCATAGAAGATGTATGTTGAGAAAGAAACAAAGTCCTTTAAAACTTTACCAGACACCTTCCTGCTGTGAACTTAGGAATTATTTCACTTGAGGAATGTGATCTATTTTTCCCTTTGTGCTGACTGCCAAACACCTCTTATGACAGACTTGTCCATCTCTGATCCAGAAAGGTTTTAAACTAGAAAAATCTGTAGGTACTGAGTGGTCTGGTGAATGTTGGTCGTCTCTTTCCCATCTAGATATGCAATGTACTGTCCAGTGTGTGTAAGAAGGAAGGCCTGACTCTGCCTCAGGAACTAGCTCAGAGGCTTGCAGAGAAATCTGGCAGGAATCTTCGGAAAGCATTGCTTATGTGTGAGTCCTGCAGAGTACAGCAGTAAGTCATCACTAAAAATTAATACGAGTCAGGCTCTTAGCCACATAAATGAATGTGCTTCTGAGTCACTGCTAGAAGAGGTGACAATTTTTTTTTTTCTTTTTTCTTTTTTTTTTTTTAATGTAGATATCCTTTCACTCCTGATCAAGATATTCCTGAGATGGACTGGGAAGTATATTTGAGAGAAACTGCAAATGCTATTGTCAGTCAACAGACACCACAGAGGTAGGTGGATATATTTGGCTGTTTCTGTAAGCTACGTTTAGTACTTTTGAGCCCTAGAAATATTATATTTTAAAATGTGGCATCTTTAGTTACTTGTAATTTTCTGGCATTTATGCTAGAGCTGGTACTTTGCAGCCAAAGGAACTGAGTTTTAAAGCTACCAGAAAGGGCTGGATGAGCTTCATGCAGTAATACAGTTATCTTATGTCACAGAAAAGTATGTCCTCAAATCTAGACTACTGTGTCGTGTCAAAATACATGTATTTAAGATATTTAATATTGTTGCACACAGTATTTTTATAAATCAAATCTCCTTCACTTGCTTATGTGAAACAGCTTTTGAGGATTGGGGATAAAAATCAAGTTTGAAGCCATTTTGGAAAGTATTCATAAAAGCGTGTTGTCATTGTAGAGAAATGCATCTGGGGCACCTCACAGCTTTGCCCTGAGCTAATTCAGCCTGATTATTTTCATTAATGATTTGGGTAATGGATTAGAGAATATGCTTTATTATAATTTATTTGATGCAAAAATAGGTAGGATTTCAAGTAGGTTAGAAGAGGGCTGAAATTCACAAACTTCTTAAAGTTGGAGAAAACTTTAAAAAAAAAAAAAGTTCCACTTGGATGCAGAGAATCTAATGCATGTTGAAGAACTGATTATTAGGAATCTGACAAAGTAAACTAGAGTTTTTAGCTGAATACAAATGAACATGAGTCAGTGTTATGAATCTGTAATCCACTCAAGTTGTCTTCTCTACAAGATCAGAAATTCTGGCTGTATCACAGTGGAGTTAGTCTCTGCTGTTTATGCAGCATTAGTAAGGATTCCTCTGGAATGCTATCTCCTATTTTGAGCATTGCATTGAGACCTTTCAGGCAAACTAAGAATCTGGAGGAAATTGCCAAAAATCAGTTGTAGAGAATATGACCCATATGGAAAGAATGAGATTTAGCCTAAAGACAACAGAATGAAAAGAACAGAAAGACTTGGACAGGAAATGCAATATTTTTTTTTTTTTTTTTCATATCTCTGGTGGGAAGGCCCAGAAAAAATCAGGTCATTTTGCAGGAAAGTTTAAATTGAACAAAAGTCTCAGTAACAATGGAGTGTCTTAAACATAAGTAGGTGTTTCTTCTAAGTCTCTTCCAAAATTTTTGTCTTCAATTCTGTGCTTTATTCTGAATGCCTTCTGGTCTGATTTGCTCTAATTATGAATTGTCAGCTTCTCTGCCACTAATGTAGAACATATTGCAGGTTTTGTCACTGTGTAGTTTCTTTGGTTCTCTTTTGCTTAGCAAGATGTGGGTTTTTTTGTTTTGTTGTTTGTTTGTTTGTTTTTTTTCCCCCTACCACAGTGGGAGATACCCTCTCTATTAGTTTATTTCATCCTGATCCTTGTATTATATGAGGAGTCATTTGCTGTAGTTAATTTAAAAGCTTGTAGCCTCTGGTGGCCTAGTTAGAAGCTGAGAATTGATAATTGCGTAATTTTCTGTCATGTAATCATCTTGCCTGCACTGTAAACAATGCAGACAGAAAAGCAACTTAAGTGAGTTTCTTGGCTATAATCATTTTTGTGCTAACTTCTCACAATTCTTGGGCATGAATAGTAAAAATTTAGAGATGAAGAGAAATTAGAGAGGCAACCTGGAGAGTGACTCTGTAGCTTCTATATTAACTGAGACCTTGATAACTGTAGTATTATTATTATTCAAAAGGGTAAGATATGTAGAATGTGAATGGAAATTGACTTGAGTGATGCTTTTTGGTTTATTCAAAAAAAAATGGTTTGGTTTGACTCTTCCCACCCCCTCTCCCCTTATACTAAATGAATATAGGAAACACATTAGTTTGCTGTGTGGACATATCTGTGATTGATGTGTTGACTTTCCAACAGGCTTTTAGAGATTCGTGGACGGCTTTATGAACTCCTAACACATTGCATCCCTCCAGAGATCATAATGAAGGTAATTCAGCTATTATTTGGCTTTTCATGAGGTGTAGGTTTTAAACCTATGCCAATCTCAATTTGTTCTATGATCATCATCATAGCTGAAAACAAGGAAGGACAGGCTTTGTCCCCCTGAGGATTCTTAGACTATAGTCTGAGTCTTCATAGGCTTTTTTAAAGTAAATGTTTATATATTTGATATTTGCTATATCATATTGGAAAGGTTCTATGAAGGAGAAACTAGACAGCAAGGTCTTTAAGGACAGAAATCATCTTGGGAGAAGTAAACATGCTGAACATTTTTATTTTAGGCATGGTAAAAGGGATGCTGAGGAAAACTGTCACAGAACTAAGATTAAAAGCTAATGTTTGCAGTCTCCCTGGGTGGAGATTGCCATGATGCATAATTACAAGATAATAAATTTCTTATTCCATTAACTGGCTTCTATTTTGTGAATATTTCTTCAGTTAGACTTTTCTTTAAACTTTTTTGCTAGTGGTGGGTTAGTGTATTCAGTCTTGCCCTTTTTGAAGACTTGTCTTCACGATGAAGGTGAATGTTCTTTACCCACTTCCTCTTTGTAAATTTGAAGTTTTTTATTGCTACTTCTCCCTTAATCCTGACTGTTTCAGTGGGAGTAGGTCTTCAGTGCTCAGTGTTGCTGTGATGGGAAGTATGTAATGTTACTGCCTAGTTCCCTTCTTCAAAGTCCCTTCAGGGCCATGGGCCTGCCTGTACACAGTAGAGGTTATAACATCAGGCCATTAACCGTGTTTGCTTTATTAAGGCAGAAGTAGTTCAATTACAGGTTTTTATTTTCCCTCATTTAAGAATACAACAGGTAACTTTTGTTTTGATCTGGGGAATTGATCCTGAAAAGCTTCAGAAGGGACAAGGTTCCCTAAATCTAGTTCGGTCAGACAGGCAGTGGGACAAATCTTTTACTTTCCTGTTGGATTCTCAAGCAAGCTGAAGTTCATGCTGATGACTCTTGTTTAGCGGTTTTGAGAAAGAAAAAAAAAAAAAAAAAAAAAGATGTTATCCTCTTATCAAGAGTACTTTTTTTCCAACACTATCCTGTTTTTCTTCTTTTTAGGGCCTCCTGTCAGAACTGCTAAATAATTGTGATGGACAATTAAAAGGAGAAGTTGCACAGATGGCAGCGTTCTATGAACACCGTCTGCAATTGGGCAGCAAAGCCATTTATCATTTGGAAGCGTTTGTGGCAAAGTTTATGGCAATTTACAAGAAGTTTATGGAGGATGGGCTAGAAGACATGATGTTCTAGCATTGCTACCTACAGTTGTATATAGTAAGCTGTGTCATGATGCTAATGACTTTGCTAACAACATGGCCTACTTGTCTGTGATGCATGTGGGCCGCACTCAAACATTTTATCTTGCTATTAGTACAAAACACAGTGAAAAAGTTTGCTCAGTTTTAAAAACCAGGTGAATTGTTTTGAAAGGCAGCAAGTTAATCTTCAGAACTGAGGAAAATGTTAGCCTTTCAGTGCTAACCTTTCAAAAGGACAGGAAGTTGCTTTGGTAGATATCTAAGATCATAGTCTGTTTGTGGTTTTTGTTAGCTGACGTTAAGAAAGAACATGAATGCTGCATGCTGGCTTTTTGATTACTCAAGGGGAAGGCTAGAAGCAAAAGATAGCTCTTCCATGTTGTAAGTTGCATTGTAAGCATTTATGTTCTGACCACTAATTTATACAGCTCACTGTTTATCTGAAGCTTTGTGTGTGTGTGTGTGTGTGTGTGTGTGCACTGTGGGTTTTTTTTGTTTTGTTTTGCTTTTCTTTATTTTTTGTAACCGTGTATCTTTGCAGATGCTGACAGCAAATACTCTTTGAATCTTGTTTGCAAGCGGTTGCGTTGAAATTGTGGATGAGTAATACTTTTGTATTACTTATAAATCAGTTGACTTTGTAGATTTCTGTTTGTTTGCTTAGGATAAATACGTCCATACAAAGCAAGGCAACTTGCCAGCTGACTCTTTCATGTTTGCCTCTGTATTCATAGTGCTGTTCATGTAAAGACTTTTTGCTTTGACTTCTGATTCAAATCTTACTGTGTTTAAACTTTTAAAATCTCTTTTACAGTTCATTTTTAAGAGGTGAAGGGTGCTTGGTAAGAGTAGCAGAGTAAATCCTGAAAGAGTAGGAACAAAAATGAAGCACTGAATTAGTGTTATACCCTTAAGGGAATCAAAGGCACAGAGCATATTTGTTTGCTTTGATGTAGACTGGCTTTCAGAAAGGTGGGACATACCTACACCTAGTGTGAATCTTCAAAGAGCCATTGGAGTGAAGTACCTGCAGCAATTTAGGCTGGATGCCTTCTGCATATTATGCCTATGTACTGTGTTACCCTGGAAAAGATCAAAATTGATGCCATTTGTCACTCTCACTGTGCTGGTTTACACTTTTATATAGCTTCTGCCTGAACTGAGTACTGTTTCTCAATCTCCTATTTTCATTTTCAAGCCGGAAGGGGCCTGAGTATTTGGGGATTTTAAATCAGAACTAGTTTATATGTAACGGCATTTGTTTGCAATCTGAGGGGCTTGTCTTCAGTAATTGATATGGAAAGAATCTCACTGCTTAGTAATAACTCTTGTCATCCTTCTCTAATTTTTAAAAGGCAGCATGGATCCTTCTTCAAGTGCCAATCCCTTTTGCTTGAAACTTTACCATCTGCAGGTTGTTAACGCACAGCTTGCCTTCACATTCATTCTCAAAGAAAGACAGTACTCGCCTATTTCATGCTCTGACTAATTAGGAAGCCTTTCTGATGTCCTCTCCCTGACCTTCTTTATTTCAGCTAGTTTCCTTGAAACTGAACAAGTCCAGAAGATGGACTTTATCTTCCTTTCCCCCTCAAACTCACGGAACTTGTAGTTTGTCAGAGCAAAGGTGTCTTGTTGACTGTCAGTCATCTTTTTCCTCTGTTTCCTCTTTTTCCTCTATTGCAATAAACACAAGAAGGAGAACATAAGTATCCACTGCTTCCTGTTTCAGGAGCCTGGTCTTCCAGGATTGCTCATTTTCAAAAAACAAACAAAATATTTCACCTTTAGCCTATTACAAGTAGGGAATGTGATAGTGATGGCAAGTGACACCATCTAAAAGTCTTTGACCATTATTTCTTCTAATTGACTGTCCCTGGAATGAGCGCCAGCCCACGTGGGTGAAAGGCCCCCTGGACTACTGGAAAACTTTACAAAAACTGTCTCTTTCTCTGGCCTGTTCTCCAAGAATTAATAGCACCTTTCTCCTCTCCATTGTTTCTCTATTTTGCTTCAAAGTTCTGTCAGTAGTGGTTTCAGACCAAGCTCTGTGAACCATTTTCATAGCTGAAGCAACGGAAGAGATGGTGAAGCATTATTTTTCTTTGCAAGAATTTATGTAGAGCATAGGTGTAGGGATTTACGAAATGCAATTCGGATATGCAGGGACAGTATCGATGGGAAGGTAGGGATAAGACTGTAAATTTGTCAGTTGAAGGGGATTATTGTTGCAAAAGATCTCAGCTGCTTTTGTCTAGGAGACTAAGCACCTGACATGAATCTCTCCATGGGGCTGTTCTTGCTACCTCTCTTTGAACTGTTTCATTTTTATTGTGCTCTTCCTCAGGTGAATCAAGATCAATCAGGGTAACGATCAATGGGTTAACATTCAGCATCATGGATAGACGAAATGACTATCACTGTTCTAGAAAGCCATAACTTCCTTCTGTTAATGATATTAACCTGCTCCTACCTCTTCATCTTTCCTCAGTGTGGAACATAACGTGCCAGGGGATTTAAGTTAGTATTTCTTAAGTGTCTGCACACACTTGGCCCTCTCCTCTGGTAGTTCTTAAGGGGAGTTTTGCCTTGGCATATGTCACGATCATGAACTGTTGTACCCCTGGGGAGTGCCTCCTTGGAGGCTGCCCTTGCTGGATGCTGCGTCCCCTTTCTGCCAGCCGTGCCTTAGCACCGCTTCCTTGGGCAGCGCGGAGCATAACTGAGCTCCTGGAGGAAGCAGTGACTGGTACCAGCCCATTCTGCAGGTCCCAGGTGTGCTGGGCCTGTGCCTAGCACAGGCCGAGTGGAGGGGCAGTGCAGCTCCTCCAAAAGAGAGAGACAAAAGAGAGACAAAACAGCCCACGAGCACTTGCAGATGATCTGCTGCTCAGCTGATTTCATCTTTTGAGGCCTGCGTGACGTTGCTTGTGCACGCTGAGAGCATTACCCTTGCTTTTATCCAGCATCACCTCCTGCTAGACTGAAATGACAGCTTCAAACTGCTTCCACCCAGGTGGGACTGGAGCACTGAGCAAGTCTAACAGGTTGCGGAGGAGGCAGTTCCGTGCCAGCATTGAAAGCTAAGGGTGAAACTGATTAAAAAAAGATTATTAAACTAAAAACAGCAACTTTGTCTTTAAGTCTTCTCCTGTTCAGCAAAAATCACCTGTATAAAGGGTGAACGATGAATTCAGATCTCCCTAATCTCTGTTTTTGAAGTCTGTGTTGACTCCTGTGAGAAATATTAAATATATTTAAAATTAGTCTTTTCAGGTATCTGAGGTAAACAGAACTATCCTGAGCATTAATCATAATAAGAATATATATGAGCAAAACGTTTAGAAGTATTTTATTAAATAAGTGCATAGGAGCAAAGCTGACATGAGAAATGTCCCCCTCTCCACCAAAAAGGCATCCTGATTATTACAGGTTAGAAGGTACGGTAGATAAGAGTTCATTACCACAAATTTTCCTTCTAGTGCAGGAAATTCAAGATTATTACAGTTCATTGATATAAAATAATAGGAGTAATTTGTCTTGTTAGAAAGAGTTCTGGTATGCCTGAGCAATCTTTAATCCTTGCTTAGGTATTTTCTTCCTGCACTAGCAATTAGTGCTGCATGAATTTACTGCATTGGATTTCAATCGGTGACCCGTAACAGAAAACCCAAAGCGGAGTCAGCTAGGTAAAAGTTGTCTTAAGATGACAATGAAATGTGCTTAAAGATCTTGAAAGTTTGGCTATTTCTCTGCAGGGAAGGGATGTAAATATATTAAAATGAAAAATAAACTAACCTTTATTGTTGAATGTGGCCTACAGGATAATCATTAGTATATCATACATGTCACATGTCAATAATTAGTTATTTAATCACAACATCATTACTTGTAATCACAAAATGACCAGGATTAAATAAGCAGTTTGCAATACCTTCAATAGTGAAGGAGTGGGGATTTTCTGTTTGTTTTCTTTTGTTTGTTTGTTTTCTTCTCTCTCATGAAAACTGAAACCTTTAAATGCTTCATGGTTTTTCTTCTGCATTTGTGTAGTGTTCTGGAGACTGCATACTGTTACAGTAGTCTTGAGTAAGTAAAGGCCCAGTTATTTGAGCGTTTGGTAGTAGAGGGATGTATTTAGTGTCTCTTAAGTGTGAGACAGCAGATGAAGTAAAAGCAGAAGTGCCTGCAGTGCAGTAACTACCCCTTTCATTGTCCAGATCAAACTGATGCCCCTGAACCCCGTGTTTCTAATGGCAGAGGTGCGGGGCACCCATACCCCTTACGTTCTGACAGCTGCTCGGTGCTGATCTTCAGCACTGTCCTGGGTCATAGAGCAGGTGTCAGTCTGCTTCAGCACCGGGCATGTCTGAGGAGCAAGATCATAGAATCACAGGATGGTTGAGGTTGGAAGGGACCTTTAGAGATCTAGTCCAACCCCCCGGAACACAGGGTCACTTAGAGCATGTGGCACGGGACTGTGTTCAGGTGGGTTTTGAGTTATCTCCAGAGAAGGAGACTCCACAACCTGTCTTGGCAACATGTTCCAGGGCTCTGTCACCCTCACTGTCAAGAAATTTTTCCTTAAGTTCCTGTGGAACTTCTGGTGCTTCAGTTTGTGGCTGTTTCCTGTAGTTCTCTTGGTGGCTACCATCGAAAAGAGGCCGGCCCCATCCTCCTCACTGCCTCCCTTGGTATTTATAGGCACCGATGAGATCGCCTGTCAGCCTTCTCTTCTCCAGGCTGAACAGGCCCAAGATGCTGGGTAACACTCTCTACAATCCACGGCACCAGCTAGCACTGCTGTCCGCAGCTTCCCCCAGCAACACGGCACGGGCAGCATCCTCACGCTTATACTCAAAACTATCCATTAAAATCACTCTTGGTCCTGCTGCAAGGCTTGGGGGTGACTCAGCCGGAGAAGTGCAGCTGCATCTCAGAAACTTCTGTTTTACCATGTCAAGAGAAACCTCTGCCTTTGATACAATAAAGTACTCCAAAAGGACTGTGTCCCTCATAATGCTTTATGTCACTTTAAGCTCTTAATCAAAATTACAGTTTCTTAGCCCCATGGAAGTCCTGCAGTTACTCTTAACCCTTTTTCTCGCACCTTCTCACAGAAGTTCAAAGATGAGCTTAGGGCCCATCTCATTATTTTCTGCAGAGGTCTCAGTCTAGTTTCAGGTTAGAATTACTGGAGTCCAAACTCTTGAGCACAAAGCTCCCTTTAGGTCCCCTTCTCCCCAGGTTTGCAAAAGAAGGTGAAATATCGGCATTTCTTTTTCGCTAAGGGAGGTGGGCGGGAGCAGCAGGAGCCAGGTTGTGAGTGGCCGGCGGACATGAAGAGGGGGCACCTTTGGAGATGGCCTGGAGTTGGCTCATGCCAAACAAGAAACGCAAGCGTGGGGCCCTTCAGCGACACGAAGGAGAGCTGTGAGGGAGATGTGTCACTGCTTGGGACCCCTCTGACTAGGCAGGGATTTGCAGATCTCTGTGAGACAGGGCTCGTGTTTACCTGAAAGGTGGAGGCAGCTCTTCCCTGAGGGACAGGTTGAGCCTGGGACACCCGGCCAGGAAGTGAGAGATCTGACCTGCTTGGTCTAGGGAGATGAAAAACAAGGGTGTTCATTTTGTTTCTAACTCATAGGTTTACTCTAATATTACCTAGTCTGCATTGAGCAGAGAAATAAAAGGTGTCAAAGCTCAGCCTCCTCCGTGATGGCAGTAATTCCCACCTTGTGGCTGATGGGCTTGGTGGCCTTCCTGCCCGCCCCACGTTGCTGCTCCTTTGAAACCGCGAGATTCGCTCAAACGCTGCTCTACAGAGCTGTACTCTGAGGAAACTAAGGCTTTTTGTTCTTCTTTGCAACGTGAACAAGAACATAAAAATCTCGTGATGCAGCAGTAACAGGTCAAGCTCAGCGTCGTTTCTAAAATCGAGGCTCCGTGAGCCGGGGCCTGTCCCACAGCTGCAGCTCCGAGGCGGCTGGAGGCCGCGGGGCTCGGCAGGGAGCAGCTTCTGAAGCAGCAGGGGGCAGATGCCCAGGCAGCCCCGGCGCTTCCGCCTGTCCAGGCTCCTGTGTCTATCACAGCTTCCCACGCTACAGCCGGCAGCACCCGGCTGCTCTCTTTCCCTTGGGTCTCAGAGCTCCCTCTTCCCCTTTTCCCTCCCCACAGGTACAGCCCAAATTCCTTAGTAGTCACTCAACCCGTCCTCAGTCTTGGCGTGTTCAAGCTTCCCCACGCCTTTCTCTGCCCGCCCGCCTCGTGCCACGGCTTCGCTTCCCTGCCCGCCTCCTGCACGGACGCGCTCCTGCCCAGCTCCTCTGCCTGAGGGTGGCAATCCTCATCTTTCCCTAATCCTTCCTAGGCAAACGGAAGTCCACTTCCTGTTGAGACACAGGCCAGGCCTCCAAAGCCCCTAAATGTGGAAAAGGAGGATGGGAGAAAACATACCAACGGAAGGAAGGAAACCTTCTTTCCAAGGTGTGTCAGGAGCAGCGGGCGCTGGCTGAGCTGCAGGGGAAGGGGAACCGCGTGCTGGCACAGGGCGAGGCTGCGGCCCAGCGAGGGCCCCGGCGCTCAGCAGGGCGCCAGGGAGCGCGGGGACGGCAGCAGCCGGCGCCCCGTG
>VZSV01000114.1:1092257-1104902 GCA_013398735.1 Nothocercus julius
CGCCGCCGGCTGCCGCGCTGCCGGCTGAGGTTGGAGTATTGCCGAGGACAGAGACCCCACAGACTCTCCGGGCAACCCACGCCAATGCCCAACGGCCCTCGTAGTGATGGTTTTTTTTCCTAATTTCTAAAGATTTCTAATTGGAAACTTCCTTTTTGCATCTGAGCTCTGCCAGGGGTACCTGGCTCAGCTGTGCTGGCGCTCTGCCACATTAGCTCCACCTTCCACGTCGAAATGGAGCAGCCTTTTGCTTTAGGCATTTACTGTTTGAAGATGTAGCAGATCATCAGGGTGCAGCAGAGACCGTTTTCAGAAACAGCTTTATCAGGAGGAAGCTTGTATTTTATCAGGAGGCTGGTTCTGTAGGAGCTGCCTTCCTTTCTGCGTTCATATACGGCAACGCTGGCATGGCTTACTTTTTTAAAAATAACCTTTCTTGGGTATTTTAAACCTTCTTTCCTGGCACTGTGGACATTTATAAATATGAGAGTTTGGGTCTAGGCATAGAGCGCTGAGAGATGAAGATCAACTGTCCTGCTGTTGCTCTTGGCAGGCTTAGTGGAAGTGGCTGCGATTCCCCAAAAACATTTTCTTTCCCGGGACTATATATGTCACTGAATTAAATGCAGTGCTGTTAACTCAGAGTCTGTGACAGCCAGTCTCACTGTAGCTAACTGTGACCAATATGGATTTAAATGAGAATACTCTGTAAGCAAGCTGGAGCTCTTTATTCAAACTTGCAAGAACATGTTCATGTGAAATGATTTTATGTGCCAAGTTATGGAAGTCACACCATAATCCTAGTCACAATGGGAACCAAAAAGTGTGCTAGTAAAGCAAACTTTTTGAGAAATCTATTAATAATTTTCTGTGCTTTTTGTCACTTGCAATCCTTCAGCAAAATGTTTTCTATCTAACCAAAGAGAAGGAAGAGGGAAGAAGCAGACAAGAAGAGGTCCTGGAGGAAGGCAGGTATTAATTGTATTTACATTTCAAAGACAAGTTAACTGCTGTGCTCTTAATCATATCCTCCATTTGCATTCTCTGCCACACACTATGAATAATACACTTAAGAGGATAGAATAAGGGACCCAATAGGTTTCTTCCACTTTTAATTTCTTGGGTGATATTAATTTGAGAGGTCAGTACAAATGTCTATGGTAAGTGGCAATTTTAGGCCAGTAATAACTAATTAAGACAGAAAGCAAGATGCTGGCTAAGGCACTTTCAAAGAGATCACAGATAACCTTGAAGGAAGTGATTAACTCAAATAGAGCACATCCTTAGGTGATAGCTACCAAATGGTATTGGAGTGATTTTTAAAATTAAAAGGGATGAGGAAAAAGCTGTTATGAAACTCTCCGCTGAGTTTTCGCTGGAGAAGGAATTTTGATAATAAGTGGGATTAGCTTCTTTGCCAATTAGCAGACAATTAGAAAAAGAAAAGACGTTTACTCAGTGGGCAAAAATCTTTTATGATAGACTCATTCTCATCAAACCTGTTTATGCTGAAGGAAGATAAGCACCAACGCGCTCACAGTGTCTCGGCCCTGCTGAGGGGAGCAGTACTGGCCACAGCCAGTGGGCCAACTTCACATCACCTCCATAAGCCGCGCGGAGACGGTGCTCAACGTGGCAACGCGCGCGCCACTGCGCTCGTGGGGCCCTTGGTGCCCACGGGCTGGACCTAAGCGGTCCGTGGAAGGGGTTAGGGCAAGCGAAGTGACGCTCCGTCACCTCTGTGGAGGAACCTCTGCCACCTGAAAATGAGAGAGAGAGAAGGACATCGGTTTTATTAACTTTTGTACTTTTAACTGTGATCATTACTGGCAAATCAGGTATGAGAGACACTGGAAGCTTTTCTGAAAGTGTCCCTTGGGCACATGAGGCCTCAAATGGCTGTAACTTCGCAGTGGTAGATGAGCCCCCAAATTAAGATTTCTCCCAGTTAGGTTCCATACTCTCTCTGTGAGGTAGATCTTGTTTAACAAAACCTGTGGAGCAGGAAGGCCAGGATTAGCATCAGCAGAAGTCCAGCGGTGACTCATCGCACTGGGAAGCACTGGCAGTAAAGAGCATCATTGGCTCAGTTAGTGCTAGAGCAAGGCGAAGCTTCAAAGAGGAACAGCCACCTTCAGTTAAAATATCTGTGATAGTTTCCAGGAAAACTAAGCATCAGATGTGCTCGAGGGCAAGCACTGGCTGGCAGCTACAATCAAATACATGTTTCCACTGTGTCCCTGTGGGTAAACAACCTGTTGAACTGTAGGAAAACACGTGCTGTGGCAGCTCAGTCCTGCAATCTGCTGCTACTGTTGTTTAGTAGGACCTGAAGTTGCATTAAAAAATAGGCAACTTCTGACAATGGTAATAATGAATAAAATGAAGGGAAGTGTAGGTTCAGATCAGAATGGCAGCAGCATTTGATGACTGAAAATTATTTTTTTCCTACTTGCACAAGGATACTAACATCTAAAGGAGAACAAAAAAGGAATCCTGCAGAGGCAGTCATTACAGATGGAAGAGACTGATTAGCTCCCCCAGCTTTTCACCCAGAAAATGTATGATACAGCCAACGTGAACTCCATGGGAGGAAGTAAAGGAAATGTGATTACAGATATTACATCCAAATTGAATTAAAGCTGCATTAAAAAAGTCAGATTAGTGTATTCCATGCTACTTTTGAAACTATCTTACTGACAGATACATAAAGAATATGCAAAGGCATATTTCTCAGAAAATAACATTGATCTCTGACTTGCTGATTCATGAATCCACAGAAACAAAGCTAGGCAGTTAAATTATGGACAGGCCTCCCTAACACAAACATAATTGTGGTGTTTGGGAATTTTGTTTTTCTTTTAAACCTTTGTTCCACTTATGTGACCTTAAGCACATTTATTTACCCCAGTAAACATGCCCAAGTACCTATAAAAGCTCCATAGTGAAGCTGATTTTTGCAAAAGGCAGACCCATAGATAAAAGAGTTATTATTATTGCATGCTGATGCTAATAAGTCTTTTCTCAGCTGACTATCAGTCATTGGAAAACCTTTCTGTACTATGATTACTCACTGTACAGTTTTAAAGGAGTTATTAATCACAGAACCACAGAATGGTTGAGGTTGGAAGGGACCTCTAGAGATCACCCAGTCCAACCCCCTGCTCCAGCAGGGACACCCAGAGCACGGGGCACAGGGTGGCAGCCAGGCGGCTTGGGAAGATCTCCAGAGAAGGAGCCTGCACAGCCTCTCTGGGCAGCCTCTTCCAGGGCTCTGTCACCCTCACAGGAAGGAAGTTCTTCCTCACATGGAGATGGAGCTTCCTGGGTTTCAGTTTGTACCCATTACCCCTTGTCCTGTCACTGGCCACCACTGAGAAGAGTTTGGCCCCATCCTCCCTACATTCTCCCCTCAGGTACTTGTACATATTGATCAGATCTCCTCTCAGTCTTCTCTTCTCCAGGCTAAACAGGCCTAGTTCACTTAGTTTTTTCTCATACGACAGATGCTCCAGCCCCTTAATCATCTTTGTCGCTCTACACTGGACCCTCTCGAGAAGCTCCACGTCCCTCTTGTCCTGGAGAGCCCAGAACTGCCCCCAGTACTCCAGGTGCGGCCTCACCAGAGCTGAGCAGAGGGGCGGGATCTCCTCCCTCAACCTGCAGGCAACACTAAAATCTGTATTAAATCTGTATGAGTTCTCCAAGTTTAGCTGACAGTGAGAAAGATGAACTTAGTTGGAATATACAAGTCAAGCTCATTTTTAAGGCTGATATTTTGGGGGTCATGTACTGGCATATACGGAAGCAAATATGTATTTGCTTTCCAGGCTACAACTGTTAATGGACAATGAGAAGGATCTCTGGACTAACAGTGTCACCAGTTACTGTCTCTGCTGCAAGAACTATATATATACCATATATATGGTAATTCCTGTTAAAGGCTGCCTGTTTAGTATGACTAGAAGTTTCATATATGCTAATGGAGTGATAAAAGTGACAAAGTAATAAAAAATGCATCTTTCAATTACTTCCCGTGTTATGTTACATCAGGTGGCAGAGCACAATAAATTCTCAAGTAAAAAGTTGACATGAATGAGTATATACTTATAAATGAGCAACAAAAACTTTTAATATACACATAAAAAACAATCCAGCAATCCACTTCCAATGGTATTCTACCTTTCAAGCAACAAAACACAGCTGGCAGTTATTTATTAAAAGGGATCAATGTGCTAAAATGTGCTCAGTATGAAATAATGCCTCTAGAAAAAAAAAATTCAATAGAAATGTATTTCAAGAACAAAATCAAAGACAACAAAGTCACAGAGCCTGAGAGTTTCACAACTCTGCCCTCCTCATACCTCCCCCTTGCCCCTGCACAAACTCGAGGTTATGAAAAGCTTCAGCAGAGATTTTCAAAGGCGCTGAGGTTCCGAAAGGAAGAAAGCCCTAGGTGTTCTCTGCGCCTTTCAAGAGTAAAGCTCCCCTAGATCTTCCACACGTCGGTCTTTTCTGCAATCACACACCAGTTTGCGTGGTCGAAGTAGGAATCGATAACGTGTAGCTCAGGGATGTGACGTTCTATCAGTTCAACCAGCTCCCCTTCTTTAAACACATGGTAGTAGCGCAGGCAGGACCCGCCGGGCGCCGGCTGCCGCCGGCCCTGGGCGCGCGGGGCCCTTGCGTCGAGGGCTTTGCCGCGGGGTTCGCACAGAGCTCCTTGTTTTGCATCTACTGTGAGCTGCTGTCTAACCGCTAGTTCTTTCTGGTGTGCAGTGTGCTCCGGTAAACACACCGCGCTGCGACTGCGAGTGGCACCTGCAGCCACGGGGAGCTGGAGAGTCTCTTGGCCCCGTTCTGAGCAGCGACTCCTGACCGCCGTGGCGCCGTGGCACAGGGGCAGCGTAGGCTTAACAGCCACTTCAAAAGCTGTTGTATTTTCAAAACTCTGTTTGCAGTGTAGAAAAAAGTTGGAAACGTGCTTTAGAAAGCCGCACTCCCTGTTTTTTTCAGTTCTCTTTTTTCTGTTTAGTTCATTCAGCTGAGCACTGTAACTGCGATACCTAACGAGCTCTTCTCGGTGCCGCTGATTGCCCAAGTCTAATACTGAGTCAAGTGATCTCGAGAACAGAGACCATCTCAGCGATTTATCCAGCACTGAGCACAGAGTTTTCCTCCCCCCTCCACAGGAAGAACTTCTGCTTTTCCTGCACCCCTCTAAATTGTCGTCCAAGTTACGGCAGCGCTGGTGCAAAGCCAGCTTTTTGTCCTTGTGAAGAATGGATTTTTGTATTCCAGGTGAGTGCCGATCACCCAAGGAGGGAGGTGAAGGATTCCACGGCACAAAGACGTCTTGCTTTTCGAATCTCCTCCGTTTTTGCTCCATTGCCCACACGTAGATCATTATCTGGCCTCCCACCCGCAAGATGCGAGCCATCTCCCGTATCGCTCGCGTGCGCCTCTCTTCCGTTGAGAAGTGGTGAATCACTGGAACAGAACATATGAGGTGAATAAGTATCCCTTGTTAGTGCCTCCAGGCACTAATGAATACAGAGCATGAAAACCGGTTCTGCCCCGCTGGCAGCCACTGGTTTGAACCTCAGGAACTGATCATTTATCTTTTACTGTGCTACGTGTCACTCTCTAATATGTGTTCTTAATATGTGATCTCATAATATTCTAACTTATTTTAAGAGAGTAGAATTTAGAAACCCATTGTCACAAGTGACATCTTCCAAATCAGCAATATACAGTAGACCGGTCTCCTTGGCTCAATAAAAAGTCACCACCCAGTTAATGGCAAAGCAACCTGGCCCTTTTTAATGCTCACTTAAGGCTCATCAGCAGTCTGAAAGAAGCACTTCTGAAATGCAGTCCATTCACTGTCTTGCAACAGCAGTGCTAGTGTTTCTGCTGAAGATACTCATTAAGAAAGAACTAAGCTAAAGCTGCCTATCCATTCCTCTTTCTTTATTGACAGACATCAAATAATAGGGCAATAAAAATGACCGGTCGCGGTTGCTCTTGGATACATTTAGACCATTAATTATAAGGGTGAAAGACCATTAGCCATTTAGCAGTTGTCTGTGCCTGCCATTTTTAAGCATTTTCCTGAAGATTAATAATTAGATAATCCAGCTCTTGCTTGATAACCACAAACACCATACAAACATGCCTGGCTTGGGGAATGCCTTGTAATCGTGATGGTAATTCAACTAGCAGAATGAGTCAGACCCAAGTCTAGATTTCACTCAATTTTCAATAAATTTGAATATTTTTTTCAATTAAAAAGAATGCCCTCGAGTGCAACTGATCTCAGGATTTGAAGAAATTTGCCTCATGTCAGCTCTACAGACAGCGCCTGCTCTGGAACTGCGGCAGGTCTGAAGCAATTCTGAGCAGACAGGGGTTGATCAGGTCCTGGTGCATAGCAGGGACTTCAGCTCTATTTTAGCTGTGCTAAATGAGTGGTGCTGCATGAGAAACACGAGTATTAAACCGTCCTGAGGTAGTGCTGGAAAGGATGAATATTAAAGATGTTGAAACAGAAAAGCAGTAGAACTACTTGTACTTGGTCAACTCTCTTTTTACATTTTCTTCAGTGGAAATGCCTGTGCCACATCCTGCAGATATTGCTACACACGAGACTTCAGGGTGCAATGAAAGAGTTTTTGGTTACACTATGGAGATGTTGGTTCCCACAGGAAAATAAAAGCCCCTTCAAGGAAAAAGAAAAAAATGCAAGCTTTCAACTGTTTCTAGAAACATGAAAACATGAAGCAGTATGTGGGCAACACGTCAGAGTCTGCCGGAGTGACCACCATCCACCATCAGATCCATTTTGCTTCAGAAAAATAGACACTTTAAAATTACAAGAATAACAGCATGAAATCCAGCTGAGATAAGAAAACACTCTCCTTGCAATGAATAGTGCATTTGGTGCCTGTGCAGCAGCGTGAGGATCAAAAGACAAGCTTTAAGAAAATAGAGCCTTTTACCGTTGCTCTGCCTGTATGTTTTACTTATTTAAGATGAACAGAAGTCAATTCCAAAATGCTCCGGCCTTACAGCGGTAGCTCAGAGTTTGGCACTGAAACATTATGGTCTTTTTAATTCAAAAGACATCAAGTACCATTTAAGGAATTACAGCTTATTAATAAAAATCTCACTATGAGCAAAAGTTTAGTGCTGTCATCATGAATTTGGGTGATAATCTTAAAAGCTGTGGGTGATGTATTACATTCATGCATAACCCAAGGAAAGGAAGAGAACTTCTTCCTGGGGCAACATCAAACACTATTGAACGAGAATTATTGGGCACTATTGTTTTTAATCAAAGGTGAACTTGCCAGGGACCATGATTCCCACAGTCACATTCCCCTGAAGCAGGCTATTTGTAACAAAATCATTTAATTCTTTTCCTTTACATTAAATTCCTTATATGTTGAAATTGTGTTTAAACTGAATGGCAAGGTGCTACATCAAAGGCGGAAGGAACAGCCCGCTTTACCTGGCACTGAGGTATAAATATTCACTTAGGGTCTGATTTCACTCCAGCAGCAAGATGAACCTGCTCCTCCACTCTCTTAAACCCCAGCATTTGCTTTAGTTTGCCCCATCTGGACCTGATGCCCCATCTGCACCGGACATGAACTGGCCTGAGGCCCTCGGGCCAGGCAGAAGCGGCTCCAGTCTGGGCCTGACACGGCAATAGTCTTCCCCTGGCGGTGATTTCACACCTCCCAAGCACAAAACGAGGGTCCCTGGGCTTGAAAGTGCCCTTGTCAATGGCCAGTTCTTTATATGACAATTATTTTTGTCCTAAATCACAAGATCTATAGAGGCTTGGAGGTGATGAAAATAGTGTGAGTAAAGCAAACCATCTTTCTGCACTGGACCAAAAATGCATCCAGGCCCGCACTGTGGCAGCAGCCAGCACTAGATGTTTGGGGAAAAAAAGACAGGGTTCCTTCTGCTTAAATCTTCTCTTGCCATAAGAAACCTTGGAGATTTGCTTGCTATTCACTAGCTTCCTGTCAGCTGTGGGTTACAGAATGCTATTGCGTCTCTGTCCATAGGGGTATGATATATGCACTTCTTTTATACGATAAACCTCTTTACTCAGGTGAAGAACCCCAGCCTATTACTCTATCCTCGTACAGAAACAATTTGTTACCTTTGGTCAGTCTGAGGACCTTGACTAATGCTTCTGTACTCCTTTAGAGATGGGGAAAACCTGAATATCATGCAGCATTCAAGATACAGTTGCAGCAGTTATTTATCTTGTGCCATGGTGATATTTGCCTGAGTTTTTAAATTTCTTTTTCCTTAACATTTGAATACTTTTTTTGATCAGTTTTGAACACTGAGTTAACGTTTTCAGCGAATTGAAATTACTCTGATAATAACTTCAATATCTCTTTTCTGAACAGGAATAGAGGGTACCTCTGTGAATTATTGACAAGTCTTTTTCTGCAACTTTGCACCCAGTCATTAGTTTCACATGAGACCCTTTATTGAAACTCTGTGCAGTCATTTATCCTGGAAGACTCCATGTCATAAGCAAACTTTATCAGTACACTGTTCATTTTGTTTGTAGGCACAAATTATACAGGAATCAGTTGAACAGCAGCCTTTTAACGGGTGCCACACACCTACACTCAACATTCAGCACTGAGTCGTGCAGCACTTTCTGCACTTGTCTGCTTGCGTTTTACCCTTCCGCCTTTTCCTTGTGATTGTCTTTGTCTTTTTTTTTTTAATTTGTTTTTTTAAGCCTTTTTTTTTTTTTCTTTAATGAAGATTTCTGGTATTTCATTCTTACGCAGTGTAGTTTCTTAAGCATTTTTGTTCCTATCAGGAGTTTTGGTTATGGCCGCATTATGGTCCATGATAGAAGGTTATTTTCCTTTTGGGGCTGCTCTGATTAATCTTTCCAAAGGCACCATTTGTATAATTTGCACAAGCGACACAAGGATAAGCACAGTTTCCTGATATTGCATTTTCTGCCCTCACAGCTCTTGCAGTCTCTCTTAATATTCTGTTGTCCTTTTCACCGTGTTTAGCAGACAGCTAGTGATATATCCTTGTTATTATACGGCTCTTTTTGATAGCTTTTTGCCCACTATCCCTTCATCCAGGTTATCCTCACCCTTTTTCTACAGAACATTCAGTGCTTTCTAGCTGCTATGTAACACTTCTGTATTCTCATAGCAATAGTTAGAAAAAGAAAAAACTCTTAAATTCACAAAAAATACTCACTGTCTTTCATAAAGGACACTCATATGATCCTGATCATATGAAGCAGCACTATGATATGGATGATAGGGACAAGCAGGAACACATTCAAATTTATTTTATATCTAAATGCAAAAGTAAAGTCAATTCAAATTACTTTTGTACATGCACTGTTCTTTCCTGCTGCTTTTTTTCTTACTGAAAATTGAAAGGTTTTCCATAACCAAAAGATACATATGTAATTTAGATTTTGCATGGAGGGGGTGAGGAAGAAAGGAGAAAATTTCCAAGATTTTTCTCTTCTTCATTTCATAAGAATATAATTAATTGCTCCTTCTCTTCATTTAATACTGTGACTAATCCTACTAAAAGGGATTATTTAGAACAAGCAGACAATGTGCAATACATTTTTATGTCTTTCAGCGGTCTTCAGAGAACAAAACTGAAAGCACCAACAACTTTGAATTTTTTTCAGAAGTCATTTTCAAAATGAATATTTTAGGTCAGTGATTCAATTTAAACTCTGTTAAATAGCAAAGAAATCTGTGTAATCAGAAATTACTTTTCTCTGTCAAATTTCCTTACTGAAGCTAAATCCGTTTAGAAACATTTGGAAAGTATTTAAGGATCACAGAATTTTTATCTCAGAGACTCTTTTTGTGTATACTGTATATATACTTCAGATGTTACTTTATCTCTGTCAGTTCTAATAATAGGAACATACATAGAAGGCATTTCACATAATTAGAAGTTAAATGTTATTCTTTTCATTAGGATGATATCAAAAATAAAAAGGGAGGGAAACTACTAATATACCAAAGAACTACTTAAAAGCATTTTCTGAGTAAACTTCAAACAGTGCTTCCATTAAAACTTTTTTTTTTCTATTAAAAATGTAACTCCTTAATTACTTAGATTGCAAAATCTTTACCTTCTTTAATTTTCCCATATGTATAGTTGGCATTAACAAACAAGGATACTGCCTTTATAAAAATCATTACAATTATTAAATTTAATTAACTTATTAAAGCCTTGATTAGGGAATATAATTATATGCTTAATTTTAAGCATCTCAGGAGCATCTCAGCACTGATAGGACTGTGCCTGTCTCCCACACCGTGTGTTTCTGTCGTCTCTCAGGCAAAGCTTATAGAGAGACCAAGCAGATATAACAGGATCCAGCTTTACAGGGATTCATGTGGTTTACTTGAGCACCAAATACGGATTTAGGAAAGATTTAAACATCTGAGTAGGAATCAATGACTCAGCTAGTCTGCTCTCTAGCACCACTTAATCCTGCGTGTGCGTTGTACACTGCCCAGTCATTGTACCTAAGGAAGCATTAAGGCCGAGAGCAGGGTCCTTCCCGCCGGGATGCGTTCCTGCATCCGAGGCAGAGGACACGGCTCCCTCTGCCCACTCTCCTTTTGGCTTTTGGCCTGCAGGTTCTAATGGTGGGTTCTCCGCGCCCAACACAGTCATTTTTGGGGTGGCTGAGAGGTGTTCCTGCGTATCGGAAATGTGGCCTTGAAACCCCTGCAGCGGAGGAAGGACCTAACGGAGCTCCCTCACCTCCTGCAGGAATGCTCTGACTGCCAGACTGCACTGAAAAAGAGAGGAAGCAAAACGTCTTCTGGACATATTTAAAAAACATTAATCTCAGATTCCCACACCAAAGGAGGCCGTGGCATTCTTCATCTTCAGTGAACAAATGTTCAAACATGCATTTAATTTGGATGCAGGAGCCCCAGACGCATCGTTCAGCCATCCCCCAGCTGTACGTAATGTTACTACGGATCAGCTCCCAGGAAAGCCCTGCTCAGTTTGTAGGAGCACCCAAAGCCTCTGTGGGGCCCCTCGCTCCCCCCTCGCACTGCCCACCCACCCAATGCCCGGCGTCAGCTTCACGTGTCGCAGCTCCATTCCTATGTGCTCCAAGCGAGACCTTCTCAGTTGGGCAGTCATGTCTTATTCAGCAGGAGAATTGTTTGGCTCTGCTATAAAATGAAAGTTCTCTGCTAAGTTCCCTGGAAGCCTGTTGGGTGACAGCAAAAAAAATATCCCGGCAAAAAAATATCCCGTGGAAGCTGCTGAGCCCGGGGCGCTGTTCCTTGTTTCAAAACCATGGCTGTGTTGCCTTGCATGCTGAGAGACCAGCAGACGTAGAGCCACATATTAAAAACCTGCGCTGTGACAGGCTGTCACCTCTTTTAATGACATGGAACAGCTGGTCAAGACCTTGTAACCAGGTAACATATTGTTAAGAACATGTAGCTAAGATTTAAAACAGATATACTGTCAACACGGCAAGAGTAATAAGACCACTGATGGCCAATTGAGGTCTAAAATAAATAATTACACTTAAAGATGGTTAACAGGCTGCTGACTGCTAATGTGAAATTCAAACAAAACGTAAGGCTCTACTTGGAGTTTGCTCCAGTTATAAACTCCAGCAACACAGGGGACCACACGAGGCAGCGCGTTTTTCTTCCTAAGAAAAAAAGTCGAAGTCAAGTTTTCTGACCTGGCCTCATCCCAGGATAGCTACGCATCATCCACTGGAAATAAAATCAGGATATTTTTGATAAATCAGTTATAACTTGCAGGAATATATTAATGCTAGGAACATGAAGCTCCTGATTCAAGTAAGTGAGATGGTAGAAATCAGTCTCCTTGCTGTTGGCGAGAATGGCGCTAACACGCAATGCTGCCAGCTCACGAGCGCAGTGAGGGAAACAGGGTGAATTATGGATAAAGCTCGCAAAGCTCAAACACGCTTTGACTGCTGTCTTGGAGCTCCTCTGCAGCTGTAAGAATTTGCCATAGCTTATTTAGGAATAACTGCATTATTTGTATTAAAGAAAATAGTAACACTGATAAGCCCAAATCTGGAATCAGAGCCTGCAAAAGTCTCAGAAGAAGCAAATGTGCTCTGTGGGTCATCTCATCAAAACCAAAATCCCACTCTGGCCAGCATTAACCCTTTGTCTCTTAGCTCTCCTGTGACATTCAGCATTTTGCACTTCTAACTTTCATAAGGAGGAGAGATGGCTGCTCTTGAGAGGAGCTGTATTAACATTAAACAGCAATAGGTTAGAGGATATAGTCAATGGATTATTTTTTTCCAAAAGACCAGGTGGCCTTTAAATTAAGATAGATAAAGGAAAATAGATGTAGTTTATTTTCTGGCTCCGAGGCAGAATTGAATACTTGGCCAAATCTGACAGATATTGGTCTAACCTGGCCTTAAAAGCCTCTTCATATCTGCGGTAAATAACCTTTGCTGCAAGTTAAGATGATTATTTTTTTTTCTTTCCTATGCAAAGGAAAGATCAGCTTTCTGTAAAAATCATTTATGTATTTGAAGACCATTACAACTCCCTCTACTTTTTTTTTTTTTTTTTT
>VZSV01000114.1:1104939-1139127 GCA_013398735.1 Nothocercus julius
GTCTCCATTTTGTATGCAGGCTTGATCCCAAAAAGCAGATACCATATCCCAAGCAGGACCTCAAAGGCACCAGGCATAGGAGGGCAGTTAGTTCTTGTGTCTTCCATACAGCAGTTCTGCCACTGTCTCTCAGGATGGTTCTGTTCTGTTTTCCAACAGCATCACGCTACTCACGGATACTGAGCCTATGGTCCCCCTTGCCTGACCCTTATTTCTTCTTTTGTTCGTTTGCAGTTTCCTTCCCAGCATGATTCTTCTTGCAGGTTTTGGTGTCTCATCTTGTTGATTTCAAGCCGTCTCTCCATCATTTGGATTTCAAATCCCATCTTCCAAAGGAATTGCAACTCTTCTTATATAGGGGCCATTCAGTAGAAATAGATGTAGGATGGATTCCAAGATGATCCCCCTTGGAATGCCTTCTGATTAGACAGTGAACCTTTGATCCATTCTGAGAATGATTTTGCAGTCTTACATGTTGCCATATTTTTAACTATATCCACTTATTTTACTTACAATGGCATGAGGATCAAGATATACCATGTTTATTCCTGCTATTTTGTCCATAGGGACAGTATCTTGTTAGGATATGTGGCTATTTCCCATTTCCTTGTTATTCTGTAGGCTCTTATACATTTAAAATATTAATTTTAGCATCTAAGTTAGGCTGGCTTCTTCCCTTTCAGAAATACGTATTGTGCTTGCTTTTCTCCACTTTCTGGAGATTTTAAAGATAATCTGCCAATTCAGAGATTGCACTGGCTATTCTTCAAGTAGATTAAGATGAATTTCATAATTTCCTCACAGTTTGTATTACCTAACTTGTCTAAGTATTGTTTAACTTCTTATTTTCTTTTTTATTCTAAACTCCTGTCCCTGGCTAAAAACTCTGCTGACTACCTGAAGACAATAATGACTTTTTCCAGGAAGACCAAAGAAAAATGTGTTGGTCATCTGCAGCTTTCTCTCTGGCCTGCATTATTTGTTCTTCTTTTGAAGAATGGACACATATTTCATAGGTTTCCTTTTCCTTTAAGCATTTCCTTAGTGCTAATTCATGTTATGATACAACTATGCTGATTTTGGTCCTTCACACTACCCTGTATAATTACTGCTTGCCATATGTCCTTTTCTTTTTATGTGATTTCTTCTCAATTTCTATGGTATTAAAGAATTCCTCATGTTGCCAGACAAGACCATAATTACACTCTGGTTTCCACTGGGATAGGTTAGTGGTTGTGCCTTTAATAGTACTTCTTTTGGGGAATGTCATATTCTACACACATTGCTTCTTTGCTGAAAACTTTATTTTATTTTATTTTATTTTATTTTATTTTATTTTATTTTATTTTATTTTATTTTATTTTGTTTTGTTTTGTTTTGTTTTGTTTTGTTTATTTTCTGTTATATCTGTTAAAATTTATTCCCAAATGATTCTTGTGAGAAGTGGAATTTAAAAGGGCTGGCAGCTGGTAATGCTATACTTATGTAACAAAACTTGGTGCTACGCAGAAATTTCCAAGGCTGCACAGAAATAGTCTGTGGGGTAAAGAAACAATATAACAGTGGTATTGCAGTGTTACGCTCATGTTAATTAACACAATAAGGCAATGTAACACTAATATGAATTTGCTTCTGATACTAACACTTGGTTTCTTGTTGCTCGGAGTGTCTCATTGAATTTTGCCATAATAGAGTAAGCAAACTCTCCTGAACCTTTTATTTTTATTTTTGTCCCAAAGAGAGTCTCCAACCTTGTAAAAGTGAACAAGAATTATATTATTTGTAATTATACAGACCATATTCACAGACAGTGTAAACTCGAAGAGTAGACATTTTTAGTTCCCTTAGGCTCCCCTCACTCTGTTAAATTGCTACATAACTAAAACACCAAGATTAAACTGAAATTAATTTTCACATTTTGGTGTTAACACCAAGGAAAGCTATCTGGTTCTATTCACCATTTTTTACCATTGAGATAAAGAGGCTAATCAGATATTTCAGTAATAAGGAATAATTTGACTGACTTGAGTATGTGACTCCTAGCAAGAGAGGAAAATATTATGTCTTCACCTTTGCATTTGGAGGAAAGAAATTACTTATCTTGATTAAGAGAAAAATCTTTTTCATATTTTCACTTATTTCAGAATCCAAGAACTCAAAACACAAAAGATTTTATTCACACAGAACGGGATTTTGCCAGGTAAAAGAGAAAAACACATTGATAAAGGTAAAGCTACACTAAAATATAAGTACTGCGTTCTCATTTGGAGTAATTCTTTATCCAGGGTGGAAATAAATGAGTGCTAGCCTTCTTTCCATTATCTTTAGGGGCAAAAATACTGATTTCAATAATACAGGAATGGCTTCATCATGCTAACAATTACGAAACCATTGGTATACAGCAAAAAAGGACTGATTTCTGGTATTTGGTGATAACAAGCACATGCTACAAATACAGTGGGAAAGTGACTACGTTTTCTTTCTAAACACAACGAAAACAGTGGCATGAACTGTATACTCACAGGGCAAATTTGTCTCCTTCAACGGAAAGTTACACATTTGAAAGTAGGCCACTTGAAAATTTTGCTGATATATCATGTCTAGATTTCTTTCTTGTCAATATAGGTTATTCCAATAATGGAACTAGCAAAAATGCTTCACTATATATGCATATGCTATAGCTGTTGAGTACAGAAAAATCATTAACTGGCACTGCTCTTCTGCCAAGATTTCTTACTACAGACCTGTCTTAAGGACTCCTACAGAAAAATTTTGCCTCCCTAAGCAATCCACTGAAGAATTAAAAAACCACATACTTACTCAAACTACTGTATATATACTAGCATATATAACAATTTAATCTAATTTATAATGTATTCTTTGTAATTATTAATATGTAATGTCTGAGTATGGAATACTCATATATAATTTTAATTTTATAAATTATTTGAAGAAATGTGAGAATACCAGCACTTGTGTTGCTGACAGGCCAAGCACTTAAAAATAATGATTAATGCTTTCAAAATTGCTAAGTTGGTTAGAAAACAAGAAATAAGCAATTAAATTAGAGAGGTTTATTTGCCTTTCTTTATAATGCACTTGAGCTGTATTTTTCAAGTTTTTTTTTTTTTTTTTCCAGCAATAATAAGGAATACTGGTCTCTGGTTCATGACATCCTATGGTCCCTGCATGATCTGTGATGCTGTGGCTGTAACAGAAACAACTTTGCAACGTGCAGCTATGTTACAGGGCCTTGAACACTCCATAACCGGTTTGTTCTGCAAGTGCCTTCCTGCATCTTGCACTGCAGCCATGCAAACAGGGCCGTCAGCCTTCTCTGCATGGTGAGACCTGCAGTTCGCCCCCAGTAACCTCACCCCGGGGTATTCTGCCTTGGTGTAGTCTGTATCTCACCAGTAGTCCTGGGGGCCAGAGACATCAGAGCCTAGAGCACTTCTGAGTGGTGCTTACGTGGCCTCTTCAACAAATTAGGCTTGTCCAGTGCTTCCTTACTCTGGATGAGAACATGAAGAACATGAGCTCACTGTGGGCATGCACACTGACATATTAACTCAGAGGAAGTGAAAACCTAATAATAAGGACCGCTAGCTATTGGTCATTTTTCTTAATTCATGACTGAAAGGTTCTCAGGGTAGTTAAGCAGAGGTCAGAGCCCTGTAGGATGATGTACCAAATTCCACCAAATGTCAATTTATATGACATGGACCTGAACTTGAAAAGTAAAGTTCCCCAAGGCTTAAGGAAAGGTCAGCTGAGACATGGAGAAGAGGTTCTGTAAGGCTACTTGCTAACTTCAAGAGATGTGAGATATTAACATTTCACTTTGATTTAACAAGGCTTAGAGTGCTTTACTCTCCTTACTTTATGAGAAAATCAAGTTTGCTGATCAGTGCAGTTTGTATTATTTCCAGCTTTGTCCTACTTTTACTCAGTGTGAGTTTAGTACCTGACTTGTAGAAGGTGGGTGTAATTTCAAGACTCTCAAAATAAGAGCACCCTTAAAATTTAAAAGAACTAGCGAGGGATAAAGCTACAGCCACAGCAGCATTCCAAATCTGCCTGAAAAGTGGCAAAGATGAATATATTATTCCTCTATCATTAAGTGAGGTTGAAAAGGGCACGTAAATAAAAAGGAAAAATCTTAAAAGACAAGGAAAGAAATGGGAGGTTCTTCGATGAACATTCCAAGGCAGCAGTTCAAATGAGCAGTTCTGCTTTGGAACTGGCTCTTTGTTCTTTTTCAGCTCTAAACCCCTTCACTGTGCTGAGACAAGGTCTCTGGAGTGAAGCAGCAGGCAACTGACTCAGCTAAAAGCAACATTTTTATTTTGCTGGGTTATTTTCCAGCCAAATCAGCGTCATGGTCCTCCTACCTCATAAGCACAAAACCTACCATGTTGGCCAAAAGGCGATGGAGCATGGGAGTGAAAACAAGTTTCTGGAAAGGTGCAAAAGGGAGTCTATAAGGGGATTAAAAAATGAGCTGAGGATATGCTCCAAGACTGGCTCTTTCTGCAGTAGTTTCCATTACAAGAAATGCCCCAGGTGTTCCTAAGCAAATTTTATTACATCTTCCTCCTGTCAGAGCCAACATTTCAAACTTGCAGCATGTCATAAAGTAGAAATAAGACTCTCCTTTTTTTCCACATTGTAGTTTAGCTGTGAGTGCATGAGAATAAAGCTCAGCTTGTCGGTGTGACTTACTTACCCGTTTTGCAACTTTTCGCTGTGAGTTTGCAATAACATAAGTTTACAGTGCTAATATAAATTGAAGAATGGTTGAGGTTGGAAAGGGCCTCTAGAGATCACCTAGTCCAACCCCCTGCTCCAGCAGGGACACCCAGAGCACGGGGCACAGGGTGGCAGCCAGGCGGGTTGGGAAGATCTCCAGAGAAGGAGCCTGCACAGCCTCTCTGGGCAGCCTCTTCCAGGGCTCTGGCACCCTCACAGGAAAGAAGTTCTTCCTCACATGGAGATGGAACTTCCTGGGTTTAAGTTTGTACCCATTACCCCTTGTCCTGTCACTGGCCACCACTGAGAAGAGTTTGGCCCCATCCTCCCTACATTCTCCCCTCAGGTACTTGTACATATTGATCAGAGCTCCTCTCAGCCTTCTCTTCTCCAGGCCAAACAGGCCCAGCTCACTTAGTCTTTCCTCATACGACAGATGCTCCAGACCCTTAATCATCTTTGTCACTCTATGCTGGACCCTCTCTAGATGCTCCAAGTCCCTCTTGTCCTGGAGAGCCCAGAACTGCCCCCAATACTCCAGGTGTGGCCTCACCAGAGCTGAGCAGAGGGACAGGATCCCCTCCCTCGCCCTGCTGGCAACACTAAGTTTCCCTGGTTCACACAGCCCAAGGATTCTGTTGCTGCAAAGGCAGTTTAAATGCTTCAGATCCTTTCAAGGTCTGGCCTATGGAAAACTGACAGTACCCAGACTTACCAGCAATGGATAAGACGGCATCAAAGCACTCACTTCGGTACGGCAGACACAGGCTGTGACACACCATCACCTCATGGCCTTCGTTTCGTGCGGATTCCACCAATGGGAAACAGTAATCGCAACCCAGTTTATAGACTTGAGAATTGATGTGAAGGTATTTGCCATTTCCACAGCCTGAAGGAATAATGAGAGGAGGAGAGAGAAAGGTGGTCATCTGGTGTCTGCGTGAAACATAATGAGCTCCTGACATCAGACATGATGTATGCCCTTGAATTGCTTCAACATCTTGAAATCCTCTACCCATTTTAAAGACGATATGATTGCGGTGCAATTCAGGTGCTTTTCTTGCCATTATAGTTTGATGAACACAGACTGCTCCTTTCTCTCTGCTGCTTGACAGGAGGTGTTCGAGTGGGATGACTGGAGAGCGTTTACCTCTGCCCTCCCCCCACGTACAGAATCAAACACATTCATGGTAATGATGCTACTGCAGTTCTTCCTCTACTAGTCACAAAATGCTAAGAGAAAGCCTCATGCAGTGGGTGCACAGGGCTAAATTATTCCTGTGTATTGAAACGCTGATAAATGAACTAGGAGGCCAAGTAATTAAGTCACTATTAGACCAAACCATTAAATCCATTGTTCGCTGTTTAACTGCTGCTAATTGTGGTCACCATGACGACAGTGAAGTTCCTTTCTTCCCTTGCTATCTCCATACACTTTCCTTTCCATGATGGAGGTTTGGACATGGACACCTTCCCAATCTGAAATACTTCTTGTGCTGAAATAAAGGCATACGTCTTCAGATAATTATTCTAATGTCAGTAGTAAAACAGATATTAGCTAAAATTTTGGTAATTTGTTTTCAGAATTATCTGGATCTTAACACAAAGTGGATCTTGCATCAGTAAAATGATTATTCAGATTAAGATCAGGGAAGAAAATGCATTGAACTAACATAATAGCGTTTACCTTGAGCATATCTTAATTCACATCCTGTTTACGGCTGCGCTTAGATCGAATATTAAGCTTAGGTCAGAGCCTAGATTTTATCCCTAATTTATTTTTTTTTATAATTACATTTATTTTGGAGCCTCTAAATGTTCAACCCCTCTGTTTAGGTTACAGCTATCCTATAGTACCTATCCCGAAACCCCACGTGAGTCCCTGTATTCAGTCCAGAGCCTTCCAGCCCTGACAGTCTGTTCCAGCATTTCAACAGCAGATGAGTCACTGCTCAGTTGTAGGTAGAAATCCGCTCCCAGCGGCTGATCCCGTCTGCCAGGAGTGGAAGGACAATATCCAGAAAATATCTAGAGATCTCACAGTCCTCTTCATGGCTAAGAAATAAACTCCAGTATTGCTGGGAAGAGGTGCTGTTAGGCAGTGCCAGTCACTGGCTAATATTGCACACAATTTTCAGAAGAGAAAGAGAAGAGGAGGATTGTCCTGGAGCTCTCATTGGAAGTGAGCTCCAGGACTTCTGCTGCTTTTTACTTCTGGAGGGAAGGGCTCCAGTATGAGCCAGCAAGACAAACTACTACAAGTATTTCTACTAAACTGATGCCAGTGCCTGCTGCCCATGTGGGAAGGACAGGGCAGAGCTCTGCAGGCAGAGGCCTCTATGGCTGGATGGCAGCTCTGTTGGCACCCGTGTCTCACAGGAAACACCTCTCCGACCATGGACACAACCAAACTATACCAGCAGCCTCCAGGCGCCAAAGCCCAGGAGTCAAGCCTGAGCTTGTTTGGTGGCTCACATTATGTATTTGTTCACATTGAAAAAAGTGTGAATTCTTCCAAGATCTGTTATGAATATATTCTATATGCCATAGTCAGAATTTAGACTGAGATAAACTGGAAAAAAAAAAATATGGTAAAGCTTGAAAGACATCCAACAAGATAATAGGATTGGCCCAAGAATCAGATATTTATTTTCTCTTTCATGAACATTACTATATTACACTTAAAGCTAAAAAGTAAAAGGGAGGGGACTGTAAATGGGTGTTGCTGGACAGAATTACAGATTGAAAAAGATGTTTAAAAAAAAGATATTTAGAGGTCTAGGCTAGACACGTAGCAATGACTACGTAGCCCTCTCAGATCTCTTTTGGGCAAGCAGCATGGCTTCTGCTTGCGGGATAGGTACAGAATATGCAGGTCTCCCTACTACAATTTAGGAAATCTCTAACTTACAGGTATTAAAAACGGTAACATTATTCCCCAAAGCACTGAGGACAATGTCTTGATACTTGTTTCAACTTGGCCAGCCAGAATACCCATTGTAAGAGCTACATAAGACTTAAAATTCTGGAGCTCTGCATACATACAAACATTAGTATCCACTAGCAACGTCTTAAGAAATTCAAGTGGTAGCATTCGCTGCTGGGACTGTCTGCATATACCTATGAATGGTGGAAAAAATTTGAGGCAAATTTGATAGCCTGGCCATTTTGATTCCCAGGTTGCAGACACGCTCCAAACTCTTCTGCCACAAGTATTCACAGAGAAGACATCTCTACCTTCTCATTAGCAATGTGATAAACAGGCTCACTCACCAATGTCAGCAATGAGACTGCCTGGTTCCTGTTCTGAGATGAACTGCTGCACTTTTGGCCATGCCTTGTAGCGTGCATCATTGAAGTAAGGAGCAACCTTCTCGTACACACTGTGAACGTGGTCCCTCTCCAGTTGGCTTGCCTCCTTTTCCATCCTGACAAGACTCGATTAGCTCATGGAAATCAATGCAACTGTCCTAGAGAAAGTAAGAGGTGAAAAAAAGGTGCAGAAACTCTTGTTACCAAAGTACATTTCTGACTTTCAAGCAATAAAGTATGTTTAGAAAGTAGTATTTCCAAATGCTATATTGCCATTAAGGAAAAACTGCTGAGGCTTTTAAAGAAAGATAACCTACTTTATGATTTTATACAATACATAGTTTTATATAAATTTGTATATATTTATATTGTATATTTATATATTGTGTATATATATATGTATATTTATATTTATATATTTGAAAGGGATCTTAGGACCTATTACTCAGTGTTTACTGATTTGCTTATATTATCCCTCTGATATATGTTAACTCTTGCTTTATAGAGTCTTCTTTTTTCAGTCTTTCCTTAAAAAAAAGTACATTCTGAGTTCTTTATATACAAATACATCTTAAAAAAGAGCAACTTAATATGATGATGAATAGCAAAATCTGCTCGCAGTCTAAGAGCAGACGCCTGCAAAACATGTGAGAGGCACAAACTCTCCTTCTCTGCTCTACCCAGTGCCCTGAAAAATCCACGCTTAAGGACTTGCCATTGCACAACTCATTGACACCATGTGTTGCCGTGGAGAAAAATCTTTCAAGCTTTCCAAGAATCATTTTTTTGCAGCTGTTCTGGATTGGCACGACACGCAGATATTAGCAAAGCCCGGAGGAAAACCCCGCGATGAGCTGGATGGTGTTGTCAGTCATTCCGATCACTGTTCAGTTCACCGTGAAGCTTTGTAAAACAAAGGATTCCAGTGGAACTGATGAAGCTGTAAAAATCAGGAGCTTCATTCACCATATGTTGCCCCTGCCAGCATTCCTACTGATTTATGTGAATGAAGCACTGGACGATCAAGACAGGTGGCTCCTCCTCTGCCCACACAGTGCAAGCAATTCCAGGTAGAAGAACTTCTCTAAGTCAGAGGTATTGATGAAGACACCTCACCCAAGGTGCCTGCACAGGATGTTGGCCATTTGTCTGGCCTGAAACAGTCCTTATCTGGTTCTCATTTTCAATCCCGTAAGCTGTTAAAGTGCCATTGACTCAAAAGGCTATTGTTCTGAGATTTCCTAGGTAATTACATAAAAGAAAAGAAAGCTGGAGCAGTCTAAACTCAATTGCCACAACTGACATCGAAAAACTAACTAGAGAGGGTTTTGTTCATGTTATTGATTAATCTCAGAAGCTGTGCTAAGGTTAAATCCTGTGCCCTCTTGTTTCTGACACGTTTGATATTCAGTCAGTGCTCCGGCGGAGTGGACCAGACTATTTCCTGGAATAAACTGCCTACGTCAAAGTGATGATGAGTTTTGGAGTGGGGAGAAATTCTTTGGAAGATCATTGTTGTATTCTTTATTATGCATGTAGGTGTCTACATAACATCTGTTTTAGAAATCCAAGTAATAAATAAATAAGAATGACTGAGAATTGTCTTGCACAGCCTTTCTTGCACAGCAATACCTATCGCTTTAGCTGCTGGTGCGATTTAAAGCCCTTGCCTTGCAACACTTACGCAGAGGCCTAACTCTGTGCGTGCAAACAGGGCCCCTGAATGCCATTCCAGTGGGGATACTCCTGGGCATCGAGTTCACCACGTGCATTAGTGCCTGCAAGACTGGCTTTCCACGGAAGAAGGAGTTTTTTATTGCTCTTCATAATAACCAAACTCTGCTGTAGGAACTAGCTGTTTTTTTTTTTTTTTTTTTTTTTTTTTTTTTTTATGCCTTTAAAAAACAGATTGAAACAGCAGAAGTGCTCTACTGGGCATCATTTCAAGAGGAAGCTGAGGTACTAGCAAATATACAGGGAAAGGCAGAAAGAGGGGAGAAAAAGAGAGGGAAATTGTTCCTTGGAAAAACTGCAACACTGCTATTGCTTTATTTGACACGAGGAAATAATAACTGGCAAAGTGATGTAAGATCACAAGCGTGAGGACAGCAGAACTCTTTCAGTTTAAATCCAGGCTTACCATCCATATTCTTCACTCGGAAGCAGGAGCTGCCTGCCCCCCAAAGCAACCAGAAGTTGCTACCTGCTTGGTAAAAGAAGGTATATATGACATATCATTAGCAATGGAACGTATAGAGTAACTTTCTCCTTACGAAAAAGAAGATTTCAGTGCAAAAAAAACATCATGAGCAGTGTGTAAAAATGACTTCTCCTCTGGAATAGAAGCAATAAAGATGTAAAAGGGGACACGATTAAATCCCACCTAGAAGAAAGCGAGACATAGGATCCTTCATTTTAAAATGGTGGTTAGAAGAGTGAGGGGCATGGCCTGTTTGTCCAAAATTTAAAAGCCCAAGTCTACTCTTAAAATAAGTTAGCTCTTCATAGGGCTCTTACAGAAAGCAATCCTTCATGGGGGAGGCAGGGGGAGATGCCCCACGCACTGCAGGGCCCAGCAACCTCCGACGTTTATGACCACAGGAGTTCAATGAACGTCCATCCCAGATGCTTACCAAGCCATAAAACACAAAACACTTGCCACCCCTCCATTTATTATGTGTAGTACCATGGACTGAAGGCCATTTAAAATACACTGTGCTAAAGGAAAAGAAGGAAAAAAATAATGAGGGCATAGCCACTAAGTTTATTAAGCAAAACTGTTCAGATAACCCTAGGAAGCTACTTATGACCCACATTGCAGAAACAGGCAAACAGAAGCCAAAACAGAGGGACACCACAGATCTGGCCTGGGGGGAGATTCCTTTCTGGGACTGGCTCAGGTTTAAGCATGTGCTTCATCTATGCCAATGTGAACCTGAAAGCTTTTCCCACTTCTGTAGGTGCCCCAACATCCTTCCCTTAGTCACAGAGAAAGCCAGAAAGGCCTTCGGAAACAAGCTGGACATCAGGAAGGCAGAACACTTTTTCTGAGCAGCACAAAATCAGATACTCAACGGTGCAAATCTGCAGCATTTGCATTTTACGTTGATACTGAAACCTTACTCATAAGCAGGGCTTTTAGGAATGTAAGTAATTTCTTCTGAGCACCTTACCTTTGTGCAAAAAGAGAAAAAAAAAAAATCTATTCACCAGGAGCTGGTGAGAAAGCAAAAAGAAGAGGTGCAGAACAGCAGTTCAGCCTGACTGCCTGTCACATAATCCTTAGCTAAATTTGACAGAACTTGATGGAAAGCAAAATTAAATTTGAGTTTAAATGGCATTACAACCTCTGAGTTCATAAGCGATTATTAACTCGCTAGCTAGTGTGAAGCCTCTGGCCGCTCTTTGGGCTGCAGGCCCCCCATGCCAGCCATGCCCTGCACCACCCCTGCCCCTGCCGGCGTTACGATGGACAACCGGAGACCCTCGCATGGGGCGGCTTCTGCTGCGCTGAGCATCCCTTACGCTTATGTTTCAGCTCAAAGATGCAGTTTAAGAGGGGAAGCGGCTTGCTCGCTCTACGTGACTCCGGCTGTGCCGCCAGCCCCCCGCTGCTTGCCCGGGCCCCGGGGCAGCAAGTGAGGAGCTCTCAGACGGGAGGAGGGAGCGAAGCTGGCGCAGGGCCGTGTCCTAGCACGAGCGTCCCCGTGGAGGCACCTCTGGCCAGGGGCTGAGTGGCAAGCGCAGCTCCTGCGCTGCTGGACGCTGCGGGGCAGAAACGGGAGCTACTCAGACCTTGGAGGAATTAGTAGCAGTAAATGAGGTACCACCTGGCCTAACAGCCGAAAAAACAAAGCAACAGCTCCGGGAGCAGATTATTTCCTAAATCTACAGAAAAGATGGCAGTCATTTCCTTTCCTCTGTCAAATGAAGACTTTTGTGACAATATTTTTTAAAACTTGTTTGATTCTTCTTCATCTGTGTCATCTGCATCATTCCTGTCTTATACACAAATGTTAAAAAATAAATTATCATGTTCCTGTGAGCGTGGTTGTGATGGAGAAAAAGCAAAACATCTGCGTCGCGCCTTCCCATTCCTGGTGCAAATTCCCCGGGCTCCTCACTGCTCCTCACTTCTCTGAACAGCAGAGCTGCCAGCCCTGCTTCCCCAGCCCTCTCCCTGCATGCGTCTGGCACGTTAGCAATTGCGTCAAGGCAGCTCCTCTGGAAAGCACCTCATCCGTGCCCGAAACTATGCAAATAAACCGGCCGCACGTCAGTCGTGTCCCTTGATCCATTATGAAAAGGGGCTCCGGTGCTTTTTTTCTTCCACCGCTGTCTCGGGCTGGCTGCAGTCACAGCTGGCGCACTGTGTCACTCAGAGGAACCGTCCCTACCCTTGACAAGCAGATAAGAAAAGAACAAGAGAGGTGAAACTGCAGAACTGGCCTTAAAGTCCAGGAATGACGGTTCCCAGGAGATGTCAGGATCTGGGGAAGGGCTGATTAATGGAAGGGGAAATACAGTCTGGGGCACAGACGGAATAGGGGAAAGCACGGCCTGAAAGAAGGTACATGGGAAGAAAATGATAAAAGGGAATTTTATAAATAATGAAGAGGGAAAATGAAGGGCAAGGAAGGGAATGAAATGGAGGAGAAAAAAGAATGAGAAAAAGAAGAGGGGATAAAAAAGCAAAGACATGCAAAGAAGCTCCAGGGTAGCATTTTAATTAGCTTTCCTTGCTGCTTTTTCTCCTGCCCAGATACCATCATTCTCTGGCACCGCATCCCACCCTGACAGTCACTCAGCTATTCGGTGGCTCATCAAAATAGCGCGATAACATCAGAGAGCACAGCAAAACTGCCCCTCCTGCACACCGGGCGCCCGCAGCCCGGCCTGCCGGCCCTGTCCGCTTCGGCCGGAGGCTGGAAGCGCATCCCGCAGCTCCCCACAGCCGGGGCGGCGGGGGCGCCCGGAGCTGCGCGTGGGCCTGCCCGGGCTGCCTTTGCACCGCGGGCGCTGCGGGGAGGTGGCCGTGGGGCAGAGAGAAGCAAGAGCGAAAAGCCAGGAGGGGAGGATGGGATTCGCCCTTGCTTACTCAAGAAAGCTGGATTTTGGAAGGACAGAGGAGGTCTCCCCTAATCCAGAAAATTAACCCTGAAGGGTAGTCTCATGAATTCCCTGAAAACCTATCTTGCTTCCAGAGCTGCAGAAGCAGATAGGGAAAGAAATCTGAAGAATCCTAGCATATTTTGAAGGAAAAATAAGGGTAAAACTAACTCTGGAGAGGCGATGGTGATGCTTCCAGCGTATCCTAAGAGAAGGCAGGAGCGAGGAGCCTGGCCCACATCTATAGGTCTGGAGTGGAAGCCAGGAACGGGGCTTGATGCAACCAGAAAACCTTGAGGCCTTGAGCAGGTACCGAACGCTGGAGACTGGAGGTATCCCTGAGGCCCACTGACACATGCAGGGTTTGACCTTTAATTCTGGCATCAAAAATACTTTTTCCTGTACATCAGTAACACAGGTGAGCATTGCTTACGAGATTGGAGACACTGGATAGCTGAGTCTTAAAATAAAACCCAGCCCATCTTTGTGCTAAGTATTAGTGCTGCACTCCTGGACTTCTCTCCCCCTTGTCTCTGCAGGGGCTGGGTTACCGTGGCCTCTGAGCGGTAACTGGTTCTAAGACTCCTCTCTCTCTCTCTCTTCTTGCTGCCTTCACAGAAACACGCAATGATCTCTTCTGTCTTGCTAGCTTGGATACCATTGAAATAGGATCAACACACATCCTCTGGGGATGTAGCATTGCTACACATTTTTTTTCCAACGAACCCATTGCAAGTGTCCAAGTAAATACGCAGAAGGAACAACAGCTTCTTGTAGCAAACTTGGAGACAGGCAAATTATTTAGAGCCTTAAAAATACCAGAAGAAGCCCTTCCTCCAAATCCTAATGCACATCAAAAATAAACTTCATACTCGGAGAGTATGAATGGGGATGTCACCTCCAGAAGCAGTATTGCTGTGCCTGTTAACCTAGACTCTCTTTAGCTGGAGCTGGGACAAAAATTTCATGGCTTGCCCAATTCATCTGACATCTGAAGAGAAATTTTACAAACGCAGGTTGGCAACAGCTATAATAAGCCCAGCTTACATCACCATACCTTGCTCTGCCTGGCACAGAGATGTCGCTGCAAGGGGGACTTACACAACCCAGCGTCACCTGGCTGCACATCCCTGTACTGCTGAGAACACCAGGGCTGCTCAGGGTTGCGTCTCACCGTGACTGCGGACAGAATAAAAATCCCTCAAAGGAGAACCTCAGTTGGTTCCTGCAGACTAGGCCACGAAGAAACACGCAAGCTGGTGCAAAGTGTCCGCCGAGCACGGCAGGAGCGCGCCGTGTGTTCCGGCAGGGAGCGCGGGGCCGTGCCCCGGTGCTGCGGCACGGCCTGCGCGCGGTGGGTGATCTCGAAGGCCTTTCCCAAGCGGAACGATTCGGTGGTTCTGTGCGATCAGTGGCGAGGCGGTGAGCTCAGACGTGGGTGCTCTGATCACGCTGGCGTCCCGCAGCACGGCAGACAGCAAGCCAGCACCAAAACCCAAGCCAACTAGTGCGGAGCCGTGCGGACACCTCTGTCCAGCTGAATCCGTCCCCAGAATGCGCCTCCCTGGAAAGACACTGGTAGCTGGGCTTGCAGCATTTTGTGAAACCCCTGATAAGAATCAGCTTCTATGTCATACAAAAACCCATGAGCTTAAATTAAACTCTGCATGCTGGTACACCCCTCGTAGCAAGTCAAGCTCCAGCTGTTTGAGGCACTGACAAATTTGCTCGTAACAAGTGCACTCCTTACATAGTTTATAAAATAACCTTTTAAAATTATCATCTCTTTCCACACCATAGCACTAAGACAGTCTCTTTGTAAGAGCTACACCGGTGAACAAGGGGAAAATATCTTTCAATGACATAGTTTGCTTCTGGTACCAAGTGTATGCAAATCCATAATAATCAAACTTGGTGATTTTTTCCCCAAGAATAAAACATGCCTGAGAGAGTGAAACGGTAATTGGATTATGCTGGATTGAACGTTCTACTGCTACTTATGCCATTATAAAATTGACATGATTATACAAATGGAAAGCATAAAATTGAAACTATTAAACCAAAGTCTTATGAATTTAGTACTTCCCTCTCCTTGCTCCAGAGGCCTTTAAAACATATTCTGCAAGCTGCACTATGGCCAAATCCTTCCCCTTATCCCATCGATCCTGAGGTACTACAGTGGGACTGTACTGCTGGGAACAAAGAAAAGGAAAGCTACCCGGTATTGTGCTTAAGGTTTTATGCATCCAATTTCCATTAATTGTGCTAATATTTACACTCTTCAGCTCTGAAGAACTGAAACATATTCAGAAAGATAACAGTTTATAAAAAGTCAATAACCGATGAACCACATTTACATTTTCAATGTTGTATTCGGAGAGTTATTTAAGAGGAAGAAAATAATAAGATGAACCTCTGGCCACTGAAGACCAAATCATTTTATAGATGTAGATGTGGTTAGTCAGCCAAACAAAACAGTGCACGACACCATTTTACAGTTCAGGGACTGATGGGGACAGAGGCAGCCCGTGAAATAATTTTCCATATAAAACTTTCAGTTGAAAAGCAAAGAAACAAACACAGAAATTACAAACGCAAATAATGAGATAGTCCAGAAATGACATATGTGGATCACTGCTCAGTGAGCTAATTGTTGCAATCCGGATGCCTAAAAGATTTTAAGTTTACATCATTTGCAAAGAACATCATTTGATATTTTTTCTATACCGCAGCATCAGGCATGCCATCAACATACAAGCAAGTCAGAATGAATTGCCTATACGTTATAAGTCTGAAAAATCTGACAGCCTGTTCAAGGAGCCATCTGTGTGCTTGGACACACAGCAGTTTGTACCACTGTAACCCCCGTACCTTGCAGTGTAGGTTAGAAGACCTGGAACGTTGTTACTCCATTCTTTACCATCCACACAGACCCTACAGTTAGCGTAAGGATCCTAAGTAAAGGGGTATTTGACAAAAACGGCCTGAAAAGAGGTATAGCTAGGTTTGTTTTGATTTTACCCAGCAGAGATTCCAACATAGGCACATCTTCCATAGTGATATTTTTCTTTCTGAATCACCAGAGATTCCCATCTCAATACCTTCCCTGTTGCTTCGGATTTAAGGATACAGCATTGTGGAAGAGTGGGGCTGCTCGTTAGACATCTCTGTGGAAGATCTTGGCCTTGCTGCCCTCCCCGGCCCGCGAGACAGGGCAGGGTGGACATGGTGGGACTCCCCAGCTCCCTTACTGCCACAGTGCTTTATGCCTTCCCTCTTCTCCCCACCTTAGGCTCAAAACTGCCACAAAGAGGGATAAAATACTAGTTCAGATGGGAATAATTCAGGCATCTTCACTAAACCATCTGACAATGAATTAAAGCAGGAAAATATTGCTATTTGCTCATATTACTGACTCTCTCCTGTGCCTTCATGTGACATGTTTCACTGTCCTCCTGCACAAAGTTAGGGTCTTAACTTGTTGGTAGCATCACATTCTTGTTCTGCTGCTATAAATGAGCACTGCCATCTGTGCTTGTTAATCCCTGTCTTCTATACATCCAGCATCCCATCACAAACCTGTGTTTCTCAGATAGAAGCCATCTATACTAACGCTGGTCATCTTCAGTCTAACTTATGTCATCTGATCCCTGTTTATTTAATAAAGAGCTTGTATGTGGGAACTACTGACAGTAATTCAATAGTGAATGACTATGGATTTAAGTATTGTGGATTTACTCAAAAAGTGGAGTGAAAAACAGCCTGATTCACACTTAAGAGATTAGGTAGAGTCCCTGCAATTGGGCTGGGGAATGCACACATCCCCTGCCTGGCCACGCGTGGCCTGTGGGACGTTTGCCACGGAGGGGAAATGGGAACTCCTTGCCTCATACACTCTGCCGAGAACAAAATCTAAAACAGACTTGTTTTCAGTAAAATTTGTATTACTTGCACCATACATATGGCATCTGAATAATAATGGATTAAGTTGCATAACTTTAGTCACATTGGGCACTGAACTTAATTTGGTGTACCAGCTGAAGTTTTGGCATTATAATAGTTAATTCCTTAGCTCTTGATTTAATGTAACTTTAATAAGCTTCCCCTTTCCCCACCTCTGTTTCTACCTTATTTTCACTGTGTAAATTGAAAAAACATGGAGAAAATTAAACATCAAAGCCGGTATGGAACTGTCACCAAGTCACATTAATTTAGGTTGCTATTAAAGCACCACATTCATTTAGAAATGGCTCAGCTGCCCAGCTTTGAAAAGTCATTCTAAAATGCTAGAAGCATCTCTCCCTATTCACGCTTCTTCTCAACTGCAGTGTTTACAGCAGCGAGTCCAGTCTGAAAAGGCATCCAAGAAGGATGAAATAGCAGAATGGCTACCTGGCAAGCACAGCAGAAAAAAAATGCATGCATAAACACAAAACAACATCAACAGACGAAAGTCTAGGAATGATGAGTAATGTTATTTGTTTAAAACTACAAAAGAGAAAGCTATCCAACACATTAGGGGAGGAAAAAAAATAAAATAAATAAAAAAACAGGCACATTACTGCTAAAATTTCAATGCTCTTAAAATCCTGAAGGGGACACACATGCTTCAGATGGCAGCAGCAGAACCACTGAACGTACACAAAGGCAAACAACTGATACCGAGGGCTAGAGAGCTCAGCTGGACACCACTTGGATACACACTTCTCCGGGGACAGCTTTTGCTTTTAGTTTAATGTGAAATGCAATAAACACTCCCCACTGGCCTGGGCCATGAACCCCAGTTTGACTTATCTGAAGCTGTGCACCTTGACCACTAGGTAAGAGTCCTGGTTTCACTTGTCCTGCCAGCACCCACCCCACGATTCTTATCTCCCCAACAGCAAATACAGAGGTCTGTTTATACTGACTGAAAAACAAAACCCAGCAACAACAACAACTGTAACCCCACAGCTGATAACTCAAGACTGTCTTCCTGTTAGATCGTGCCCTGGCTCTTCTTTGCACATGTCAGAGTAGGTTTCTCCATGATGAAATCCAAGGTGCAGCTGAGGGACAGCAACCTCAGAAGCCACTCCTAACACGCTGCATGCACGAGACCCCGCCAGATATCCCTCCTTTCACCACACCTTTCATCCATGACCCCAGCAAACTCGGCAAGCTCAGTTCTACCCATCCTCTTACACAGGGCATGCAACACATACCTCCCGCACCATACTACAAAACACAACTCTGGAGAGCCGCAGCACGTCCTTCACATCACTACAGACATCCTGAATGGAAAAAAAACCCAAAACATAAGGAAGCAACAATCGTGCCTTATAGTCACAGAAGCATCCCCTGGGATGTCAGTGTCAGAAACAGGGCCAGGGATCAGTCCCATATGTCTTGTTTAGCACTACAGATACAGCCAAGAGTTCAAGAGACACAGGAGGAGGGTCCTGCAGTGTGGATCCCAGGGAGATGGAGACACCTCACTTTCCCTTCTGGCTCTAAGGCGAGAGGGACAAATAACAAATTGAAGCAGAATGGATCATCCTTGCAGGTGGTGACTGGAGAACATATTAAGTGTTGCAATATTAACACAGAAGGAGTCTCATTTTCCCTGAACAGTCAATGGTAAAACAGAGACACTGACATTAGATAGAAGGTATCTCCATATGAAAGCCCTGGGACGAATCTGCTTTTCCCCACTGACACTGCAAGAAATTTGTAGTTCAGCGGGGTAGACTGACCCATTCTCTTCTTCCTTTTTCTCCCTTACCTAATAGAAGTGACATGAAAGCTTGGTGTAGCAGGGCCTCAGCTAGGCAGCAAGGATTCCAGCACAGGCAGGAAAGCTCTCAGAAATAAGCAAATGCAACTCCATTGAAGCTGGCAGGAGTTTTCATAATGAATTCCAGTTATAGCCTCCTCCAACTGTTTTTACAATCCTCATCTCATAAAATTTCCAGGAGCGGCATATACAACCAGTCATATTCCCACAAGATAGCCACAATATCCAAGCAGGGCTTCTAATACTTCTAAATTCGCTTTCACAGTAGATTTAGTATAATATATTTTTGAGGGAAGAATGAGAAAGAAAAGGTGGAAGACAGTACGGAATAACACACAGCCTCACAGAAAGGATCATGAGAATCTGAACTGCAGTATTGAAAAGTCCCAGGCAGAGTTTAGTAACTAACCACTGGCTATAAGACTTCCTCTCTTGCAGCTGTTTTCAATGTTTCAAAGATGAAGTCTCAATGCCTATTGTTCGGTTCCCTACATACAAAGAATTCCAAGTGGTTGCTTTAATTATGCTGAATACAAAGCTGCCACATTTCTGGCTAGAATTAGTTTTGACAGCTACAGGAGTTGCAAAGGCCCCAACCTTGCAGGCCTTCAGAATTAAACATATCTGCAACTAGCACTTTGCATAGGTGAAAGGTTCTTCTTCTGGGATGAAAACGGACAAAGCAATCATCATTTTGTAACATCTTTCAGATTAAAAGAAAAAATCTTAAAAATCCCTTGGAAATTCAAAGAATGGGAGCTCTTGTCTCTTAGCTCACAAAACACAAAGAACAGACCTGTTGGCTGCTGGCTAGCGCTCTTTTCCTTCGGAACAAGCCCAAAGCTTCCATGGCTGTCTTTAGACCAAAGGAAAACTACCAAGGCTGCGGATAAATCCTGAATTATTTCCTTCAGCCAAACCAAGCAAACATAATATAAAGAGAACAAATCAGACAAAAGGGAATCCATAAAAGTAACAAAGCAATATGGAGCCACTTGTGAGTTAACATTTGATCCGTGTCCTGATAATGTAATGCCAAAGTAACTCCAACGACATCAACAGAATTACTTTGGCTCTATACCATCATTAATGAATTCATAATCTGGCGCCGAGTATATTTTTATTAAAGCCATCAGTGCTGCTGCTACACTCCTCTGCTTTACAGATATTTTAAAGCTGTTCAGCGAGCTGCAGTTACTTATACAATACCAAGTTAGTAGAAGATTCCAGCCAAAAAGCTATGGGCCAGTCTTAAACTGACATGAGCTGTGCATCTAACCTTCCGTACTTTTTGTATATTATTTAGGAAAAGGCAGATCTGTAGCCTGTTCTCAACAACTTGCCAATGGAGTAAACATCAAATGAGTGGTCAAAATTAATGCAAGGTCACTGCACCCTCAGACTGGGGGCTCTGAATTCCAAATGGCATGTGGAGGGAGAATCCTGCCCTCCCTCATGCACCTCACACTAGTTTAAGTTAAAGACCATGTTTTGTTCCGTGAGCTCATGTGATTTCCAGCACTTCATGCGGCAGAAACCTGAGCTTGAATCAGAAGGTCCCTTTCAGTTCTGTGTCCTCAGGCAAAGAAACTTACATAATTTCAGTGAATGAAAGCCCTGGTTCAAAATAAAATGTTAAACTATGCAACATTTAGAAATTTACTCTCTGCAATAAGGAGCCGTGGCCCTGGCTACGGCTGGGGGAAAGTGGTGGGGGCTGGAAGCGCAGTGAGATATTGAGGGGGTGGAAAACAGGACAGAAAGGTAAGGGAGGGAACTGTTAAAGCTCTGTTCTCTGCATCACAGTTGGGAGAAATAAATTCATAGGTAGCGTTTTAAAAACAGCAGGAAGGACCTGGCCTCCCCGCAGTAGGTCGGCTTTCAAAATCCCTAGGCAGCCCTGAAAGAGTCAGAGACGCGCCGGCTGCTGCCGAAGAGCGCTCACCACGTCTGCGTGTGTCTGCTCCTCATTCCCCCCCTAAACATGCAAGAGGAAAAGTTCTGTGTCACCAGCTGTTTGCTCCTGCTCTCTCTAATAAACCTTGCTTGGTGCAAACCAGCAAGTCCCACCAAGCACCAGCAGCCATTCCCTAACGGGGCCTCACTTGGGCTGTCGCACCGCGCGCGCTGTCCCTCTCTCATGTGTTCACCTTCTTAATTTCTACTGCAGTTAATACTATAATTTGATTTCACATCCTACTTTCCCTCTAGTGGTTAATTTGCCACGTTTGGAAGCTCCCTCTGCTGTCTCGAGTGTTTTCATTTGGGAGAGAAACAGAAGAGAGAAAGGCCACTGATCCCTGTCCTCAGCGGGCTAGGGCATGGCACTGCTACAGTCTGTGCTGTGTGGGTATCTACTCATACACACACACATATAGACACATATACATGCATACGTATATATACATACACCTTCATACTTACTAGTATGCCAAGTCTTTTGCTTTAGAAAAGGGTGCCATGTTCTTACTATAAAGAAGAATCAAATCTCACAGCCATTTTAGTAGAAATTTGAAACTGGCACATTTATCACTCTATGAGCACAATTTGGCTAAAATTACTTTTAAAGCAACTTTTAGGGGAAAAAACATATTTTAAATGGAATACATCAGGAACAGCATTATCATTATTTTCAAACTAATTCTAGGAAAGTAATTCATTTTCAGTTAATATGTTTTACTCCCGTCATGGCCAAAGCAGCCAACATTCTTACATTGGCATAAAATCCTAGCAAGTACTCGCCATCTCTTTACTGCCCAAATCAGTGATGTTGGTATAAAATGATCCTGAAAGATAAACAAAGCAGGTCTCCTGTTTATTGAGAAATCACAAAGTAGTCTTTGTAAGAGGGCAGATGTGATATGATGTGTAAAAATATTTGTTAGTTGGTATATGAAAACAAAATGTTGCAAGCTATATTGCATATAGCAACCTCAGCATTAACTTGAAAAAACCAAATTAAAGTTCTAAAATGGCTTCAATATACAGATCTGTAAACAAAACAAACCTCACAACAGGAAGGAGAAAATAATTTGGGAGATGTTATTAGCAATTTATTCATTCAGTGTGAATTTGCTGGTGGTTGCCTATTCATTTTATATAAAAGATATAAAGAGATTAAAAAATTAAACATGCCATAGGAAATACATTCTGGAACAAAAAAAAAAAAAAAAAAAGGTTTTAAAAATCAAAATAAAAAAGGTTCTTCTGAAGTCAAGGAAAAATTTCCATGTCCCCAACAGGACTATAACTGATGACAAAGAATGGAAATGCCCCCGCCTGTGCAATCCATCCTATTCAGTGGCCTTGGCCTAGGGGATAACATGTAAGGTGCCAAAAATTCAGTAATGCTATATGCTTAAAATAAAGGAATAATGCGCAAAAGAAAATCTCTCATCATTTCTTTCTACATTTTCCTCTTCATTGGAGTAAAAAGAGACAATAGAATAATGACCAGCCGGTGAATAAAGTCGTTTATAACTTCTTATATGACAAAATAATCAGAAAAGTTCAACGTCAAAGAGTCTGCTCCATGCAGGATGACATCAATACAGAGTTCTAAGGGAAGAGAAAACCTTTGCTGCTTAGACAGATATTAAAACTTCCTGGAATCCAAAATATATATCCTCTATTAAAACAGTCACTTGTGCTTTTCAGAGGAATTGTCTCCTACAGCAGCTTTTAGATGAAACCAGGACAATTGAAAATGTCTGTAAAAGATGGATACTTTTGATATCATGACCTATAAGAGCTTGATAAGTCAATAAAACTTTCAGAGTCCACTCAGGGGGTGAAAATCCTGGTGAGACACAGTGATACCAGAGAAAATATTTTTGCAATAATAGAGTATAGAATTTTCAGATCTGTAAATCATCTGTGATTAAAGGACTCTATTAAAAGAGAAGCTAAAAAAGGAGACCAGAGCTTGGCCTTTTTTTGCATGGGGACTCCTGTGAGCGGTTTGGCACCACCCTCGTGGCTTGGGCCAAGGAAATATGCCTAAGCTGCTGTGTTTCACTGCATCTCCCAGGCCAAGAATGACTTTTTGGGGCCACACAGGACACTGATTAAAGCAGCTGCAGAACCAACTAACTCATGATAGAGACTGACCAATTCTCATGACTCTAAATCAAAAAGATGGAATAAAGTTATCCTTTTTTCCTTTCCCTTCTAGCAATATTACAGAAAACTGCTTTCATCTCTTAGCTGTAAAGATCCTAAGACACATGGATGAATGGATCTGATTCCTCCAGCACGCTACACTAGCACTAGCATGCATGTAAATTAGAGTTAATTATAATACATTCAGTCTTTCAGTATAAATCATACCTTGAGAGGCCCAAAAAAATTATTTAATCGAAAGGTGCCTTTCTTTTAATTACAAACTCAACGTACGCATTTGGAAAATTGAAAAACCTTATAAGCCCAGTTATTCTCTAGTGACTACCAAATTTTAAAAGATCATTAACTGGAACGGATAAAACAAGATTAACGCAGCTCACACTATATCAGTAATGGCTCATAAACATTTCAGCGGGCCCAAGTTTTATCCCAGAAACAAAGCAAGGGCTGCACTGGCAGAGATCAAAGGTTCCTCCTGTTCGGAGGTCTGGCTCCCACTGCAGCATGTGCCGGATACCTTAGGGGAAATCTATATGTGACACTATGACAACTGGGAGTCCTTCAGGACAAAAGAAGAACTTGTTTCTCCAGCATTCCTGGGAGTCAAAATGTTTAGCATCATCAGTTAGAATAAATTTGTCATCGTTTTTTTCCACCCTCCAGTCTGAACGAAGCAACAAGCATCTACAGAAAGACATCCACATATTAAATGCCACAGAGCACGCTTACCAATATATGTAGTATACTAATATATAAGTATCATATGTAGAATGGTATATTTAGCTTTCTAGTAAAAATGAGCATTTTCTTTATTTCTTTAAAAACTTATGCTACTAATTTTAAATTGACCCATTTTCTTTTCTTTTTTTTTTTTTTCAGACTGTATGATTGTTCTTTTTTCAGTAACTCTCTTTTTTCAAAAATGTGTGCCACCTTTCTACAAAAAGGGGCTACTTCATTTCTATTTTAAGGAACACTTTCATTCTTATCTTGTTTCTAGCTATTCTATGTCATTTTTGATTTTGTTGCATCCTTGGCATCTTGCTGTTCTACTCCCTTCTGAAATACCAATGCCAGCTTTATTAAATTTGCTGTGATACCAATCCTGCCTAGAAGTATTAGAGGTCCCAGTCTGATCTCCTTGATATCAGTGGGAAAATAATTGTCTTCTAAGTTAATAAATGAATGCTGGCCAGGCAATATGCTTCAATGTCAATAGAGAGAGTAATTGTCCATCTGTTAAATTTAGACTAGCAATCCTGCAACCAAAACATAAGTTAAAATGTTAACTGAAATGTTACATTGCTGGCCAAGTACCTGAGACGTCAGATTTACTTCTATAACTATTTCAGCATATTTTGTCTGTGACTATTTAACCTGTGTATCTCACCTCACACTGGATGACCTCTAGGATGCTGCACTATGAACCCATCTGACTGCCTGGAATGGACAGTTCCTTATTTCATTTCCTATTTTATCCATTTTATTTTCTATTTATTATCCTGCTTTTAATCCATGACAAGAGTTTATCAATAACCCTGTGGTTATTAATCTTAGCAACGACCTCTTGTAAAAACTTTATCAAACATTTTCAAAAAAAAAAAAAAAAAAGGTCCATTTGCTCTTTGTGCACTTGTTTGAAGATATTTTCCAAGAACACCAGTAAGTTAGAGAAGCACAGCGTTTAGCAGCTGGCTGTGTTCTGGTTTTCATTTTACTGCCTGTCACTGCTCAGCAAGGATTTTGTGAGCTGTGCTTTCCCCATCCTGAGCGCACGTGCTGTGCATTGCAGGTGGGTGATGGTGTTGGAGGACCTGACTCTATACACCATAAAAAGCTTCACTGCTGCCAAAGATTATATTTTTTCACTGCCTCTCACGCAGGACAGGCCGAATAAGAATTACTTGGGCTCCAGCTGAGGTACTTTAAATGGTTGGATCTCTGCATTTTTTTTTTTTTTTATTTGGGGGAAATTCTGCATTTTCTCATTGTAGAGTGATTCTTTGGACATTACCTGGCCACGCTTGGACTGCTAAGGAAGAAGCCTCTCTGAGCAGAAACAAGCCCAGCTTTTTGCACGTCCTGCTCCCATCTAAGCCTGCCCAAGGCCCGTCAGTGTGAGCAGGCTCCAGGGGACTGCAAAGAGGGTCAAGTGGCTTCCCAGCCTCGTCCTTTCTCACACGCAGTATGCCAGGCCAAAGCTGGGAAACGAGTCTGGGCACTACCAAATACAAGCCAGTGCTTAGGCTACTCTACCGCAACTGCTGCAGATCACCTCTCCCCATTCCCTTTCCTTTCCTTTCCCTTTCAGCCAACAACTGTTAAAACAGTGTTCAGGCGTCTCTGGCAAACGCAGACAAGAGTCAGCGTGGCCAGGAACCAGGAGCTAGAAGTTCCCCCTTAGAGATGCAGGGACGCCACTCAAACAGTGAGCAGGATCGACATTCCAAAAAGTACCTGCGCTTACTTGGAGACGCTGCAGAGCTGCTCACGGGCTCCGTGTATCTTGACAAATTGACTGCCTGACAGCCTCTTCACAGCAGCCCAAGTTTCCTCTGAATGCTAATGCTGGCATTGTGTTGACTTTACAATGCCGAGTTCTCACACTAGCAGGGCAGCCACCGTACAAATTTCCTTCATTACCGCCGTGCCCTCGCATTCCAAAACCCTCCCTTGCAAGAAATTACATGCATTTGAACAGCGGCGACAAAACGGAGCTGACAAGTAAATACTCTGCCGCACCGCGATTTGCAATCTGGACTCTGAACCCTTTCACCTCCAGATGATATCGTATCCTTGGTTTCTTCACGCAGTGCTTTAAAAGCGTGCGTCCCCTCTGCAGAGTCACAAAGGGAGTCTCTAAGGAGTGTGAAATTGCAATTATCGCTGGCTCCCAAAAGTTAAGCCAAATAGAGAGAAGAAAAAAAAAAAAAAGTGTATGTACCTTTTCAGGAAACCGAAAAGCACTTTGAAAAATAGAGAAAAAAACTACCTCACTGTCTTCTTAATTGCACTAATGAAAAGCAGGAGTGCTGCCAGGGTTATTCTAAGAGTGCTAGAGTTCCTGCTTCAAGTTGCAAAGCCCCCATGAAAACAAAATTACATAGAATTGATACCAACCCTCTCCTCTTTATGCAGTGATGAGAGTTTATCCTACAACCAAATCCAAATGCAAACTCTAATTTGAGAAACCATCCAGCTTGTTATTGATTATACTTGTTGGTACTTTAGCAACACTGACTGCCCTTGCCCGGGGAGCTGGCATCCCCCAGGCGAGGAAAGCTCCCAGCTGGAATGTGCCCTCTTTTGCCAATCCCAGCCTGACAGAACTCCCCTTTAGGCTTATGGGGTAGGTTTGGGCAGTTTTGAGGCTGCAATGGACTGCAGAGTGAAAGTATTACCACTAATATTAAAAATAGAACTATTACTGCTCCAGAACTGGGGAAATGCAACCTACTCTCCTCTGCTGTTTCTGCAACTTAACAGGAATTCTAGGCAACAGAAGAAAATTCAGCTTTGTGCTTTAAGTGGGCATAACTTCCACCCTTCAGTCCCTTTCTGCTACTACCCTGTGCCATTTTGCTTACAAAATGGTTGGATTTGATCATCTTGAAGGTCTTTTCCAACAGTAATGATTCTATGAAAAGCCTGGTGGTGAGCTGAGCCCAAACTGTATCTTAGGGACCAGTATCGGCCCATAAGAACCTCATGCCCTCTTACCTGCTTTCTCCAGCATTTGTTCTGACTCTTCTCCATGCATTTGTTCAGACACATTTGTTCAGGATCCTCCTATAAGCAGCAGTCGCTGGCCGCAGGCGTAGAGCAAGCTTTCTGCTCTGTGTTTCATCGGCACCTCATCCTTCTGGCGCATCCAGCTGCCTCACAAACTCCTGCATCCCTGAGCCATGGCCTCGCACTTCTGCCCTCCTCCAAGCTGCTTCCCCACACATTTGTTGCTCACCGGGAGCAAAGCAGACAGCAAATGCACATGGTATAGCCAACTTCTCGCCACCCTTCAACAGGGTAAAAGTCATTGTATGTTTGGATCTCTTTCCTCTATCCACACACTACACTCATACTTGCCTGAATCTCTGAGCCTGCTACCTGTCTGTTATTTTGTTTAAAATCAGCCAGTGTTTTAACCAATTCTTGGGTAAAAGGTTGACTGGCAGGCAGACAACATTGGCTGCATGAGCGGTCTATCCTCTGGAAAGTAGGAAATGAAACAAGTAATAGACATCTGTTAAAAAAGATTGTGCCTCAGTGGGTCTGAAAAAAATCCAAATGATTAGTATTTGTGAAAAGAAGGAAGAACTTCATGACCCCATATATTTTTCCTCTCCAAATATCTGCTGCCTGCACAGGTGTTTCTCCTCTCTTTGTTTACTGCTGTTCATCTTTTCTTCAGGCATGCATATATTTTAATCTGAGCTGCTCCAGAAAATTTCATAGAAGTTATGGAGTTGCTGCACATTTTCACCAAGGTAACTGAACTTAGAAGATGTATAAACATATATTTTCCTCCTTTCATTTTGCTTGTTTCTCAGTTCTGTGCCCTGCCTTTCAGTCCTTTACATCTGCATTGCTGCATCAAGTCTCCACCTCACAGGAATATTCCCCAAAGTCCCCGTTCCTTGAAACACAATATTTGCTTTAAAAGGCAGAAATGACTTTGCGGTCTGACACTGGAATACCTGAGGGACTTCTACTGAACTCACTGTGTGAATGTTGACAGAATCAGCGGGAGACAAATAGAAGCTTTACTCGTCTAAACAGGGTCATGGAAGTTCTGCTGTATTTATAATGGAATGGATAAACCCCAAATCCCTCTATTCATTGTTCTGCACGAGCTTGCTCAGACTAAACTAAACAAACAAACAGAAAAACCCACTTGTGCAGCAATTCTGTTAGATTATACCAACAACAGAAGGATAAATGAATATGCTAGTCAGAGCCTATAGCAGTACTTTTCCAGAATTTGTTTTGTATGGTACTGATTTATGTCTAATGCAGAGGAATGCTTATCTTGCACTAATCATGCACAGGAGCATTATTAATGCTATATTAGAGCTAATATACAGTGATGTCCGCAATAATAAAGCAGTCAATGGACTCTGGCTGACAAAAATTGGAAAATTCACTACCTGTGTATTCGGTTTCTCACTGGCAGAGATACCACCAGGGACTAGATCATCACGGGGAGCACATATTCCAGTTGCCACTAAAATAGTCTAGTCTCAGCTCCATTTGGAGTGTACTTTGAGAGAAGGGGTAAAATCACAGAGTCACAGAATGGCTGAGGTTGGAAGAGACCTCTAGAGATCATCCAGTCCAACCCCCTGATCCAGCAGGGACACCCAGAGCACGGGGCACAGGGTGGCAGCCAGGCGGGTTGGGAAGGTCTCTGAAGAAGGGAAAAATACACATACTGCAAGTGCAGCAGAGCCACATCAAACTACCCATTCTCAAGCAATTAAAAAGCAGCGCCAAGCAAAATCTTAAAGGCTCATAAAAAAATTAAAAATAAAGGGTGGAGAGGGGTGAGAGCACAGGACCAAATGAGTAAATAACTAAGATAAGATCAGGATAGATTTATTCCTCATTCTGACTCACTTCTCTTTGAAAGTGGTGTGAATTACTCTGGACATGTTCTAATCATCTGTGTGCACACGGTGTCACGTTGCAAGCTTTCCTCAATCCTCTTTCTTCTTGGAAAGAAGACAGGCACAAAAAAATGAAAGGAAAGGTATTAAACCCCCCTTTCACAGAGAAAGGTCATAGAAGATAGAGAGTAAGACCTTTACCATCCATTCTTATCTGGCGACATGTCTAAATTTGCACTTGAGATCTATGAGCACAAACAAATTGAGGACACAGAGGGCAAAGATCCAGCTAAATACAAAAAAAAAAAAAAAAAGGGAAGAAGATAACAGAAGCCTACAGAAGTCCTGCAGTTCTGGGGACTGCTTCAAGGAAGGGTCACATGGCATGTCTTTCCCATCACTTTCTGGGTTGCCTGTATAAAAATATCCCTAACCCATTTCTGTTGTTTTGATGCAAACAAGTTTGCCTCAGAGTAATTAAGGGAATGTCAACACAGCATTTAAAGGCGGAATTGTGGACCGTGTGGCTATATCCATATTTTAAAATAGCTGGTTTATGTACTGAAAGTACTGTAGCTGTGAATGGAGTCCAACACACATCTTCTGGTAATTTTGCCAGAAAATGTAAACTGCCAAAATTTTGTCCAGACTGGGTCATCACAGGTCCCACTGGACTGCATTTTTTTGCCAAACCCAGGATAAAATAGACAAATATTAAAAAATAAATAAATAAATAAAAGAAGAGAAGTAACTCTTCTTGTGGGTCACTGATCAGAGTGGTCTGAAGCCGTCCCTAGTGGCTGGTATTACAGCCAACAGCAGGAGATCAGATCTTCGGGACTGTGCTGGCACTGGCACCACCTGGGACACAACAGCCAACCGAGGCCGAGGAGCCGCACGGGAATCCACCATCCTGAGCGCAGGGCTGCAGGGCACTGCGTCCTGCTGCCAACTGAGAGCCCCAGGCCTTGCCTGCTCCGAGCCGCAGCCTGCTGGTGAGCACAAGCATGCAGAGAACTCGGCCAGCAGGGACGTGAGCCAGGGACCGCGCGGCACGCCTGGGCCTCTGGGCACCCACTCCACTCCGCTGGGGCCAAACTCTTCTCGGTGGTGGCCAGGGACAGGACAAGGGGTAATGGGTACCAGCTGAAACCCAGGCAGTTCCATCTCCATGTGAGGAAGAACTTCTTTCCTGTGAGGGTGCCAGAGCCCTGGAAGAGGCTGCCCAGAGAGGCTGTGCAGGCTCCTTCTCTGGAGATCTTCCCAACCCGCCTGGCTGCCACCCTGTGCCCCGTGCTCTGGGTGTCCCTGCTGGAGCAGGGGGTTGGACTAGGTGATCTCTAGAGGTCCCTCCCAACCTCAACCATTCTGGGATTCTGTGAACTGTTAGAGCACCGGTTGCCTGTTTTGGATGACTCTACCCAGGTCTCTCCAAGATGTCCGGAACAGTTTTGCTGGTACCTGACTCTGCTGTCCATATGAAGAGACCAGTTGGAAAAGAAGCCAGGACATCCACCCACTGGTTCCAAGAAGGTCTCTGCTCTGCAGTGGAGAAGCACAAAATGTGGGCTGCCATGCTGTGCATTATGAAGGGAGACACAGATGGTGCAAGACAGCTCACGTAGCTCGGAACAACCGAGGGGGATCTCAGGATAGACCTCACATATCAATGTGGACATATTAAACTTCCTCCGCAGATAGCACAGACTGAGGCATATAGCTCATAGGACCAGAATATATAATAGCATATAGGACCAGAAGTCATTCACCCTCAAAAAAGTAAAAGCTTCACACCTTTTAAATAAAAATATACACAGCTAAAATGAGACAATCAGTAAACCTGGCCACTCTGTCCGTTGCTCGAGTTTGACAATATACCCGACTGATCTAAAATAGAATATATTGTCTCTTCAAAAACATTGCCTACGTTATAGGTATGAAAGAATTTTACCCTTGTTGGATATACAGAGAGAGGCTTTCCTTCCTCCTTTTTGAATGACATTGGGAATATTTTGTTTTAATCAGTTAAAGTCTGATGTTGCCACAGTACAATCAGAATAAGAAGTTCTGACTACATTATACTTTTCCCCCTTTCCGAAGATGTTTCCACTTTCTAGCTGTAAAACGCTTCTAGCTGTAAATTATTTCTGCATTTCAGATTCATACAGAAATACGTATAAACCAAATGAAGAAAAATGAAAATATATTCATGCAGCTGTTTCTGCCTATCACCTTTAATCTTTCATGCACTTTAAAATATGTGCTTCCCACAAAGGGAGAGAAAGATTTATTTTTGCTTTATGTGAATATAAAAGTAATTTGTTACCATGGCAATATTTTTCCATCCAAATGTTCTGAGCACTACAGTTGCTTCAGCTTTTGGGCAAACTGTAACTATCCCCCCAAAAAAGCATGCAAAGCATTATGCTTCAATAACCTCTTCAGTTCCATTATAATCACATCTTTCTGCTAGATATTATTAGCAAAAATTAATTCAATACAGATGTGTACATCTATGCAACCTTCCTTCCAGAGACCAATTTTGAAATCATTTACTTGCATCTTCCTTCATTTCAATTTGCAGGAAATTTCTGTAGAACGGGATGGAAAACAAAGCCCTCAATCTCTATTCAGTGGGCCAAACTCTGAAGCCCAGAGGAGCCATGCACGTGGTTCTAAGGAAAGACTTTAATCCCTGACATGCTGTACTTCTTAAGTTCCACCCATCCCCTTGTATAATGCTCTTCAGCAGGCTTCTCAGTGATGGTAGTGCTGTTAATTTCCATAGCAACCCACTCCACAGGAGGGGAACACACTCCCTGGAAAATAGTTGGGATTCATCCTTTGAAAACAGAGACAGGCACCAGAAGCCTCCCCCAGCCTGGGCTAGGAATCACAGGGGCACCAGGTTTTCACCTTAGTTTTGATCCAGTCCTGGGTACAGTAACTTCCAGGGTTCTGTGACCATATTCCATGCAAGGCAGAATTGTGGATTATGGGATGTAAAATGCAGTGCCTGGCTGAGATTTACTGCATATTCTTATCGCAGTGTTACATAATGTTTAAATAAAAATAAATCAGGCATGAAACATATATTCCTCAAGATCTTAATAATAATAATCAAAAAAAAAACCAAAAAAACAGAACACACAGATGTTGACAGCTTTCCCCACTCTTCCACCTACACCTGAGGGGAGATTTCACAGCGCAGGGGGAATTTGTATAAATTGAGGCTGACTGTCTAAGCCTACTGACAGAGCTCCTGGGCATGATGCCAGGTTAAACTCCATCAAATCTTCCATCACTGGCCACCTGCTGTTCATATGTCCTGTGAGGTTCTCCAGATGTGACCCAGCTGAATCACTACAATTCATTTGAAAGGAAGGCACTGTATGTGTGCCCATGTAGATGAGGTGCTTAGGGACATGGTTTAGCAGACAGGTTGCTGAAGGGTTTACGGTTGGACTCGATCTCGAAGGTCTATTCCAACCATAGTGATTCTATGATTCTCGGCACGTTCTTACTGTTCCTGACTGGACAGGACTTGTGCACTACCTTTGCTGTCTCGCATACATGTTCCCCAGGCCTGCACTGCTTGTTTGTTGTGCTACACTTTCTTTTAACCTGCTAACTCTATAGGAATATTTAGCAAATGTCCCACAGTGCCTGGCAGAATGGGGCCCCAAGCAGACAGGCTTCTCCACAAGACCATAATGCAAACACTAAATAAGCATGAGCGTCACATGCCAGACATGCTACTAGAATATCTTATTTCTTATGAAATCAAACATAGGTTTCCTTCATCCAGATGGAAATCATCATTTAATGTTATGTTTAAATAGTCACAGTTTTGTGTAAAATTGACACAAAATGCAAATTAGTTTTTTTTTTCAGGACACTGTCATAGACAGCTGAAATGAGATGTGCACTCTACACTTCACAATTAAGTTGACTGTGGTGCAGATAGCCCTCTCAAAAATGATTTCTGTAACATCCCTTTCTTTCATGCACTTACCTGCACCAGCAGTGTCTGTGTGAGTCTTTCACCCATTAGCACAGAGAGAGCAAAGAGGCAATACAAAACAAGGAGCACAAGCCCATGAAAAATGAGCAGGGAGTCCTCAACAAATAAGTGAAGTTCCATGGCCAGCTTAAGACAACCTAAAATCATGCATTAATGTAAAAATATCTGTTTGAGCTTTCTCTCCTGTCCCAAGCTGCATGTTCCTGCCCACTCCCTTCTGCCAGCACGAAAGCCAGACTGAGGAGCTCATCTAGCCAAAAACATTATTGTTCTTGTGTTTTGCCAGGTTAGTTTTCGGTCAGATCAGCTCTGAGATCTGACTGCTCGTGACCAACCACGTAAGCCCTCGCGCAGGAGTGAAATTACCCCTTTCAGTGGCATCACACAGTGCAGATGCACGTCAGCTAACGGCTGTTGTGGAAAGGGTGGAAAGATCACTCTTTGCGGACCAGATTTCGTATCAATAGCTTTCGCTAAGGGATAAGACCCAAAATAACCATCAATCAGCATGCGCCTCTTCGGGCTACTGCCAGAGGAAATGACTTACAGTAAACAGTGTTTCTGGAAAATAGGCATATATTTAGATCACTGTTTTACTGATCAGGAAAAATAAATGGACCACATTAACCTATATCCCTATGCTTAACGAGAAAATACATAAAGCAGAATATAAGTAGAGATCCTCTGCCTCTGAAGCCCTCTACCTTAATCATAAGGTTACCTTTCCTTATATATACACCTTTTGTGGACGTGTGTGCACATAGTTATATACATATAACCTGCATCTCATAAAGATGTATGAAAAAATATAGAAAATAATTATAAAAATTGTTTAAAGAATAACAATGTGAATTGTATAAGCTCTAGTAAGTTATAGGAGCAAAGGAGAAAATTAACTGGCAGAATGGCACAAAAAAGTGTCAAATGGCATCATACATAGTTGGACTTGATTCCCATCAGTGACAAATTTGTTAAGTTTACAAAGATGTACAAACTTTTGTGATAATTTGTACATCTTGGAATAACAATAAAGAACTGTTCCATATTTTATACTTTTAACTGCTAGATTTGTTTTCATGTGCCCCTTATAAAAGTGAAATATAAATAACCTTGATTTACCAAGATCAACGGGTGATAACTTAGTAGCACTGCATCAAGACATGGTGCCTAGAACTATTATTTCATTATTAGGTTCAGCTAAACACCACTTAATAGAGAACACAAACTGCTTTCAAGACAATGGGCACTCAGCTCTGCTCTCGCCACATGAACATCATGGTGGATTTCGGAAACACCAGCTAAAAATGAGTTTTTCTGTATTGAACGGGACAGGTGCTTGGGCGCTGAACCCTTTTTCCTCCCTGTAACCTACTCTCCCCTCCTCAGCTCCACAGTGTGCAGTGCCCTGAGGGCAATGGAGATGCACAAATGCAACCACAGGATCCCAGAATGGCTGAGGTTGGAAGGGACCTCTAGAGATCACCCAGTCC
>VZSV01000114.1:1139952-1160672 GCA_013398735.1 Nothocercus julius
CCGGCCTCGGCGGCCTCGCGGGAGGCCCCGCGGGCGTCCCCATGGCGGCCCGGGCAAGGGGCTCGCGCAAAGCGGGGAATAAACGTGGTGGTCCACGCAGAGGTCTGCGCTGGGCCGCCTGGTGAGGCCTCGAAATGGTCCCCGCGAGGAGCGAGGCTGCCGCCCGCACGTGAGGGGCCTTCCCGGGTTCCCATCGGCGCCACCTCCGAGCACCTGAAGGAGGAAGGGCCCTGGGCTGCTCTGCGGGCTGATCCCGGTGCTGGGGACGCCCTGGAAGCCTCGTGGCTACCTGGGCTTCGTGCCCCAACTGCCTCCCGGACAGCCCTCCAGCCGTCCCCCGCCTGCCCCTTCTGAAACACAGCTGAGAACAAAACGCTGCAAGAACCTTTCCCCATCCCCTCCCAGGTCCCTTCATAGCTGAACGTGGGGCAAAAGGCAGCAGAGCATCACCACGGCTCAAAAAACCCACCCGGGTTCTCGTGGTAGATGGGAATGTGTAGGGTCTGCCCCGTGCTCCTCAGCCTTTGCAAATGCTGATGAACATGGCAGTTTCTCCAGTTTAGTATATAATGCAAAGAGTTTCGGTAATTCTGGTAGACTGTTTCCAAAGAAGAAATACCAGTACATTCCGTCAAGATTTTCCAAAGAGCACAAAAGAAAGACTCAGGCCATTGACTGCATCATTGACTGTAAAGAGTAGAGAACAGCACCGTGAAACAAAAAGTAACCCCCAGACCCGACACATTTTATGAGCTCTAAAGGAACCAGGAATTGCATATAAATGTAGTCAGCCCTGGCTTCTCGTCACCATTTTACCGCTGACTTGCTGTACGAAATTGCTCTGAATCGTTGCATTTCTACTTGTGTTTCATTCCCTTCAAAACAGGGATAACAAGTTTTACCTTCCTGTGAGGTGCTGCAGTTTCCATGGCAGAAAGCTGATATGTATGAATTTTCCTGTTACTTAGACTGTAAAATCTGTGAGGTAAGGTCTGTCATTTCCTTTTATATTTGTACAGCCCCTGGTGCAATGTGGGTCCTTGTTTTTCACTAGCGCTTGCAAGGCAGCAGAAGTACACAGAGTTAATTATACAGATATAGGAATATATGAGGAAAAATATTTTTTTATAAATAGCAGTAAAAACATATTCAGGAAGCCTGTCTCCTAAGGCAACCTATTTGCATCAAAACCCTCTAGAATAACTGAAAGAAGAAGCAGAGTGAACACAGCATCTGAAGGAATAAAAATAATCTGTCCCCAAAAATATACATCTTGTATAAACCCCAACCAATTGTACAAACCCCAACCTTTCTCACAAAACAAAACAATTATACTAAAAATGGATAATGTTTTAGTTGTAACATTTTTCACTTAATTATGTAACAGCAGGGCAAAAAAAGCAAGAGATAACCAATTAAGATCCCAGTACTATGAGTGTATATATGTATGTATATATACATGAGGGATTTCTGATTTAGCAAGTTCAGATCATCCAGCTGAGTTTGAAGAATTTAAGAGTAAAACTGAGTTCCTGATCTGGTTGCTTCTGCAAATACTTGCTTAGATGAGTAGTCACTCATCAGAGATAGGGTTTCTGTCAATGTTTTCTTATTTTTCTTTCATTCTCTTTCTTTTTTTTTCGCTATTTTTCTTTCATTCTTTCCATTCATCCTGTTTGTTTTTTTCTGTCCTTTTTTTCTTCCTTCCACTTTCTTCCCTTCAATTTCTGCTCTTTAAGGAGCCACTAGTATTTACTCCTGGCAGTATGGCTCTTTTTACAGACTGTGGAAGCTTGCTTGTATGAAAGGAATAGCCTTTCGTGGCAGGTTTGGGTGGACCTGGACGTTTGTTCCTGTTTTGCTCATGTTTATAGGCAATAGAAAAATGCTACTGTTCTTGATCTTAGCAGAAGTCAGCAGGAACTAGTCTCTGCTACCAATCCACTGAGATTAGTAGCACTTAAGTAGCAGTTGAGTCTTTCTAAGCATCCAAGTTCCTTTCCTAGGCAGCAGCACCTCTGGCAGCCTTCAAAGGTGGCCCAGCCCAGCTAGGAGCCTGACTTAGCTCCTTCTGGATCTGGCCCTATACTTTTACATTTTAAATCTTTGTGCTTAGAGTTTTTACTCTGGCTGCACTGTCTTTCACAATAAGCTTTCTTCATCTTCCTGGCAGTAGAAAAGCTTCTTCTCTCTCAATACCACAGCTTGCCAGGTTTGTGAAAATGGAATTTGTTTTGCTGAGCAACCAAGGGTCTTTCAGTAGTGTCCCAGGTACCTGGGAACATAGAGGTCTTTCCATGCTATGCAGATGGACGTGGCCGCTGCTCTCCCACGTTCAAGCTCAGTCAGTGGTGAGGCTGAGTGGACATCCCAGATCCCCCCCCACACCACTGACACAGCCACCTACACTGCATATGCAACGTATATTACACTCTCAGAGTTCACATAAATCATAATTATAAATAGCCAAGTCCCCTTTCTCTTCTTCATCCAGTAAAGACAGAAATTCACTAGTAAAAGCACATACACTGACAGATACCAGGCTAGGGGAAAACACAAATACTTTGGCCTTGGTTGTGATGAGATGGAGGACTCTCTTAGGCAAGGGTGCTGAGCAGCAACTGCCGGCACTTAACTCTTTTTTTACTCCTTCCTGTCTTCTCCTCTCTTTTTTTCTTAGAAAGTTTTACATGGTCCTTCAAGTCCCTCTCTTATCTGAAAATCCTCATCTTCTTCTTCCAGACTGGACATTTCTGCAGTTACTTAATGGCCCATCAATTAGTGAGTGGAGATTTTTGGTCTCTTTTATCCCTTGTTTGTCAGATTTTTGTCTCCTGTCTTATGGCTTCCTCCTTTACTTGTTGTCCCTTTTGTACTGGAAAAGTCCTTGATCATATAACCCTAATGAAACAGCTTGCTCTCACATTCCATACACACTTACGTATAAATTATTTCACTTAAATGTTTTGGGAGAGGAAAATCCCACAGTAGTAATATATGAAATTAGGCAAAGGATCCTCTTGTTTTTCCACTGACATGCAGTCTTTCGTCTTTCAGTGTAAACACTGTCTAACCACTGTTCGTGTTGACCCTTTGCTTCCTCTGGCTGCGCACTTCTGCCCTTGCTCTGCAAAGCACCCAATTTAACATAAATTGGATAGTGAGAAATGAAATTATTAGCAGCTTTGTAATCTGAGATACAGTTAAAAAACAGATCAAGTATGTAATTTGCTGGCCTGGAAAAGCTCTTCAGTAGTATATTTAGATCTTACTGCTGAGAAACTGAGAGAGGTGTCTGAGAAACTTATCAAGGAGTAGAATATATTTTCCTTATGTAATTTTCACTAATCTAGGAATTCTTTTTACTGGAGAAAGAGAGAAAAGACATTAGGAATTTTGGAAGGGCTGCAAGAATTCTCTTCCTTGTTCAAAACTGAACTCAAAGCCCATTCCAGTCAATCAGGGAACTCCTGCTAATTTCTTAATGGAGGTTCAGAACATAAAAATGCATTTTTACATGATATAAAACATTACTACAATGTGTAAATGTCTTCCATATCCTAAGAGATGCTTAGCATGTGCAGAGTCCGCTGTAGCCAATTCCAATGGAAACTGTAAGCAGTAATACATTAGAGTCTACTTCCTACCACCTTTCATGTGAGAAGCTAACAGCAATGAGTAACCTAATAGGACAGTTTGAGCTTTGGCATCAAATGGCTCATACAACATATGTTGATATATGCTACAATCTGGGAATATACATGAATGTATCATGCCATTTTAGTATTTTAGCATTTTAATGATTTAGGCAGTAACAATTGATGTGCTGCTGTATTTGTGTTAAGGTTTACCCAAAAGCCTTTGTAGTAAGCTAAGAAATAAAGCTACTAGTGAATTTTCCAACCTCTCAATACAGGGATCATTATGTTCTTAGCAAAGGAAATGGCTAACAGACACGTAAGAATCTTAAATATACTTAGGAGAGTATATTTAGGATTCTCAACAGGAGAAGAGTGATAAAGAAACAGTTTTGTAGATCTAGCAAATAAGATAGAAAGACTTTCTGATGTGATACTTCTGATCATCAGAAGAAATTTGATGTTTGCTATATAAAAAATATATTTGGCTCTCTATAAGCCGAACTGATATAGAATATAGTAGTGATTTTCAGGTTTTGAAAAAGTCACAACAACTGCACCAAACATAGTAAACAAATATCCTAGTAACAAATTTGGAATCCTAAAATGACATAAAAGATTTTATCTCTTTGATTTCAAAGCAGCACTTCAGAAAGACAGACAATTCTACACATTAATGTCCATTCTAGCAAATAATACAGATATCTGTCCTGTTATTCCCAGAAATCGGTTCATATTGTTAGGTGCCCAACAACTCATACAACCATTATAGCACCTGTGAAAATTTTAGTGGTCCATGATAAAATTAGCTGTTACTGTAACTGGTGACACGTCAATAGGATAAATTAAAGTTAACACTTCTATTATAAAATTACGAATTTAGTCACGTAAAAGATGAGGTTCGGAAAATTATGAATAAAAGGATAAGGTTCAGTTCTTTATGAATATGTTTTTCAAAGTGTTACTCTTTCAGATGAAATTTGATGTTCTCAGAGAGTATTTTTAAGAAAGAGCACATTCAGTTATTTTCAAGATTGAAATAAGTATGTGAAAAGATGGGAAAGCTCTTTTTATTTACTCTTCATCTGTGCAGCTCTCACATGGCAATGAAAACTGCTGAAAAATTGAAATTTGTCAGAGACATAGTCCTGGAATGTAGATATGCCTTTCATTGGGCTGCTGAAAAATTAGATTTAAGATTATAGTACTTTAATAGCACACTTTATACATGCATAGTAAATTATATTAAATGGATAAAAGCAAAAATATTCCATTTTTATGACACTGTTCTTCTGTGAATATATTAAATAAGTGAATATTGATTAGATAATTTTGCAGTATTCCTTTAGATATGGAACATGTTAGCACAAAAAGGTGGATGGAATTAATACTTATTTAAGGACTACAAAAAAAGATCTGTGACAGGAAGTGTGATTGAGGTCCGAGTTCCAGAAAACTCTTCTTCTTCATGCAGAAATTAGAGATATACATACAGAATGAAGCAAATGCTTCTGCTATGGGGATGAATATACGGTGTGTGGTGTGTTGCATTAGTGTGCTGTGACTGGCTATCAAAAAGTAACACAATATATTTTTTTTCTCTGTGTTTTTAGATTTCACAGATAGAAAATGTGGAAAAAAAGAATCCCACAGATGTTTCAAAATAAAACATTTAGAAATTAGGAGGTGGTGAGTTGAATGTTGGCTCTGGGGCTTAAGCTATCTACCTCCTCTGTCACTGTCTAAGGGTTTGAAGTGCAGAGGCTCCCTCCCACTCTGGCCTCCAGCTAAGGAAAGCTACCAGGACCAACAGGGAGAAAGCTGGGAGTGGTGAGGATGATGCAGGTGCCCTAGCTTTCCTTTGACGTAGTCACCCTGTAGGGAGTCAGGGACTGCAGGGCGCATTGGAAAACACACTCTCAATATGTTTATTGTGCCAGAGAACCCTGCCCTACCATGGCTGGGTTGAGTTTTCAAGGAAAAGAAAACTCTAAGTGTGTGGGAACAGCATTTTCAGCAGGGTAAATGACTGCACAGAGTGCTCTGCAGTATTCTGGGATCACTTCTGAGTCACTGAGTCTACACTTGCACATCAAACAATGCCAAGACATGGCCCCAGATCAACATCTCCACCATTAAGCAGTTCCTGGTGCTATTTTGGCTTGAGCCAGCTAGAAATTCCCAGGTGTGGTTCAGGAGTTAGCAAATTTCTGCATCAGAGACCATTCCTGATAGGCAGTCGGGGCCTGGCCAGCCTGTCTTGGAGACTAAAGGAACCCAGTAGTGTGGGCACAGCTACAGCCCCCACCACAGGCCAGTTTGTCTCCTGGTCCCATAACAGCTACTGGCATTGTGTAGCTAAGCAGCACAGATGTTATGTAAAAGCTTCTTGATTCCTAAGAACAAGCTATTTTCAAAGTCTTGGATATTTGGGGCCTTTCTTGGTTTCCAAATTCCTTCTTTCTAAATATAGGTGCTTACGCAGCCCAGTATAAGCATACCGACCTCTGAACATGTAGCATAGCCCCTTAGTCATGCCTGGCCTAAAAGCCTGTTCTTCTTCTCTGCTTTACCAGAAGCTTGTCTTGCTTCTGGTAACATATATTGGTGAAATACATCCCCTTTGCAGCACTGTCACAAAGCAGCCTCACACTGAGTCAAGTCTTCAGCGTGATCTTGAAATTCTTTTGAAATTGTTGCTTTTCCCAGCTATATCACTCAGTTCTGAGGTACAACCTGCTTCCCGTGTTCCTAGCTGTTGGGTCTTGAACTTAATTTGCTTAAACCACGTTTTTTTAAAGGCCTACATTATAAATGATTCTCCTAATATTTTCCAATGCTATCCCAAGAGATCACTTTAGAAACACTATATTTGATTATGATTTCTAACTGATGACTTTTCTGAGATCTGCCAGGTAGAGTTTCTGATCCACCTAATAACTGCTTTGCTAGGATTTTACAGCATTTGTGATACTCCGTGGGCCAGGTGTTTGCCTTCACTGCCCCAATATTTTTTTAACCTGTTTATGATTTTCAATCACACTTGCAGAGAGCTAAATATTCTAAGGATAGGCAAATTTCATAAAAAGAAGCTATTTGTAGGAAAAATGCTGAAGGTCCAATGTCATTCTAAATAGTTTCTGATTCTGTTGAGTAGTTTCTATGGTTAAAGATGGCAGCCTGTTTCTTGTTTTGAAAATACTCTGCAGCAGGAAATTATAGCTCTGTGTTGATATATGCAGTGTAAACAGAAAATCTAAGTGTGATACTGTTGAACAGTCAATTAACCAAGAGAGACACGATTCCCTAGAAAGCCAAGCTTTGTTAGCTTGTGGAACTTCATATTTAATCAGAATGTCTGGTAATATAGCTTGCAAATAATAGCTTGCAAACCTCTGCCACACGTCCTTTATCAAATAAATTTTCAATATATATATTAAAAAAAAAAAGCTGGTTTAACCAGATTGACTTTACATCTTTAAATTCTATTCCCATCCTTTGTTATATATTCAATTTTTTAACAATTACCGAGCCCAGGCTAACCCAATACTTAAAGACCAATCAGCCATTCCACTAACCTTTTTGAGCACTGACATAACATTAGCGCTGTTTTTGTCTTCTTGAATTTCCTTTAGTAATCCAAGATTTATTAAAAATTAACCTAACTCATTTGTTCTCTAATGCCCACACCTAACAGGCATTCAGCTTAACATCCTTCTTTACTATGGATGGACTGGAAAGCACTTCTTTGTCTTCTTATGAAATTAGATATTTATTGAGTTCCTCTGCCTTTTCTACATCATTATTTAAACATCTCCTAGATTTTATGTCTTATTAATGAGGGCAGTGTCAAAGTGCTTCCTGAATTATTCATGGTAGTTTGTGGTGATGAAACTGTGGAACATCAGCAGATGATAAATGGTTTTGTGGTTAAGACATTATCGTAGCATTAAGAGATCTGGGTGTTAGTCCCACAGGTCTCTGATGTGATATTATCAAATTACAACTCAGTCTTTTCATGGGATATACTAGTACGGACATAGGACTCCCACTCTCTGGAGCTAGTAGGTAACAGGTCAAAACCTTGCCTGTTCTACTAAATCTATTCTCTGTACTTTCTTCATGGCACACTGAATTCCTCAAGACTTCCTAGTCTTTTTCATCCTTCCTTTTTTCCTAGAACTGTCATAATCCACCAGCCAGACTCACCAAAATACAATGAGAGAGGGTTTCAGACAAGCCCCAAGACCTCATGCATCTTTGGAAATCATCTTTGACCTTACTGCTTCACCTTGATTACCTACATTTCTCAGTTTATCGAACCTGTTGCATAGAACCATTATACTGAATTATCATTTATTAGCTTTCCCGTACACAGGTCTGACCTCCCTCCACTCTGTCTTCCCTTCCCTCCTTCATATATTTCTTGGCTACCATGGCTGTCACAGATGGGAAATATCCATTTTTTATTTCTCAGCTACTTAGTTTTCAACTTTTACCTGTAACTTCTTTTGTTATTTTTTTTTGCAAAGAATTTGGTAGCTAAACAAAATAGGAATTTTCAAGAGCTAACCACATCAACTGCTATTTTAGTGCTCTTGTCTGATAATGCAAATTTTACTCCTTTTAACTGACAATCCCGACTTTCGTACCTTTCTTGCATTGCAAATAATCTCAACAATCATAAACTTTTTTTGATTAGTTTAATGTGAGATGTAAAAAAAGTTCATTGACAATCCAGGGGGTCAGGTTTAATCATAACTGGAGCTGGAGAGGATATCCAAGCAAGCAAGCCTGGTTTCTTCAGTAGCAGTGTTATATAATCATGGAACATTGTTTCTGGATAGGTATTTTGGATGATAGCACAGTGGGCTAGCTACGTGTTCTGGTTCATACAGATGATCCCCTTCCTATTTCTCTACATAACTGGGACCAGGTGCATCTACAGTTAACTACCTTGATGAAAAGTTGCCACTAAGGCTCACAAGCAAGGTGCTGTTTTTCATGGCTTAGCATATACCTGGCCTTGAGTACAGATACCACCCTTTCTAAAATTCACTGAATTTATATTATGATCCTTCTATGTTTTATCCATTGGCTTCTTCCTATTTTCTGGTTTCTGGAAGGTTTCTGGCTCTTGGCAAAATAGTTTTACTCACCTGAACCGACCAAACGTAACTAGTGCTTGCTATGGCAGGTTAAAGATAACTTACCAGCACGTAACACATTTATCTGAAAAAGTACACAAGAATTAAGACTTCAGCACTAGGTGTAGATTGAGCACTTGAGGTATAAATACTCTGGTCTAGGTTTACAAAGATTCCCAGTTTGTTTTTGTGACAGTCAATAGAAACAAGCTCTACTTGGTGTCCAGAACACATAGAGTTTTTCTCCTCCCACTCCTCCTGTCAAACAAGTCTGTTAATACAGGAGATGGTCTTAAGAAAGAATGCCAGGTTATGACTACAGTTAATGTGACTGTGGTTGCAGCCGTCAAGACTCAAAGGACTTACATGGGAAGTAGATCTAGTACATGACTGTGAAAAGTGTGGGACTCTTGTAGAGACAGACCTGGGAATGAAACTAGGACCCAGGCAGAGAAATGCAGTGACATGAAATGCACCCACTGTCCATTAAGGCTATCCATCCTATTTATTACTACCTGCAAGCATGTGTAGTAAAAATATAAATATACTTGGGAGAAAATTCCTGGGTTTTGCCCAGTGGTTGTACTGATACAGGGCATTTTATTTCTGAAGTGTGCGCAGTTTCAGTTAAGAGTAGAAAATAAAAAGTCGCTTTTTGTAATTCATTTTCTGCCTCTTCCTTCCAGCTATATCCCCTCTGATCTTGTATCTTCACAATGGCAGGCAGGTAAAGGAAAAAAAAAAATGAAACACACCCCCCGGCCTCTTTCATAAGCATGCCTTTGCAATTTTTACCATGATTATAGAAGTACTTTCGTAGCCTGAGTAGCTTTTTTACAGAATTGGTTTCAATGAGTGGTTGCATCAGTCACCGCTGATTTTTATGCCTCTGCTGGAAGAGCACTGGTCAGTTATGAGCATACTGGCCAATATAATGTGCAAAGACAGTAAGTGCCAAAGCCCACAGGCCATAGCTTTAGTCTGTCCCCCTCTTTTTGGCTATTCCATGGAAGGTGTTCCAGAGGACACTTTTTTTTTTTCCTATTCACAGAGGATAATTCTTGAAATTAGGAAATTAGCTTGTATCAGTAGCTCTAGTCATGCTGTTATGGCCAGTAGGGCAAACTTTCCATAGTGGAATTGAATATCTTGAAGCAAATAGTCCTTTCTTTCTACCTTATAATCATTCACAAGCAGTGCCAGATAGGATGGAGAGCATAATGGCCATCACTGGCATACGAATGCATTTTGGGTCCCTATATTTCTTTGTCTTCTTCATTCTTTATTATGTGCATTTTTCTACATAATAATGGTTTTGAAACAAAAATCAAGTGAGTAAATGTGAAGAAAAGTATAAGAATGTGTTTTACAAAGTTGCAAAACATACAAATCATCTAGACTGCTCATGGAGCACCTCAAACAAATCTCAGACCCAGGTGTTAAATGAAATTGATTGTGACACTCCTGTGTACCCTGTATCTAAAAATCAAGATAAAATGCATCAGACTTGAAATTCAAGAAACATATTTTAATCCCCGAATACTAACAGCAGCCTTCCCTGCCTAGCATCCTGAGATAATAATAGCTTTTTCCTTGTGGATTCTTAGCATTCACACAGTGAAGATACAAAGTGTTTACAAAGGAACCTCTAACACAAATATACAAAGTAACATATGTAACAGCTTAAAAGTGTTTTTTTTTTTTTTTTTTTTTTTTTTTTTTTTTTTTTTTTTTTTTTTTAAGGATAAAGAATATATTAGGACTCCCATTCCACTTAGCTACAGAAATATCACATGCCTTTCTGGTCAGTTCTCCCCCTTGTCACACTGTGAATATGCTGGATGAAGATACATGTCCCTTCCTTTGTCCCTTGCTAACTCTGAACCTTGTTCAGTACTGAGGGCTGTAGTCTGCTGGTTGTGTGGACCAAATGTTCAAAAAAATGCAAGTATCCCTAGATTCTTTCCCCTTAAAGTGCTCACATTTACCCTGGCAGATGTGGTGCAAAATGCCGTAGCATGGATGGTATTTGCCATAGCAAATGGCCTTTTAATTAATGCCTGCTAAGGCATATGGCAAAAGATATATGAAACCATAGTCACTCCTTCAAAATAATTTTTGGTACCAATACCTCGTTGATAACAATACTGTTAAGAGGGAAACCCGGAGAGAAATTTGTCATGGCCTGTAAATGCCAGGCTTCCTGTATATTCCAGCATTATGCATCTCACCTCTTCTTCCTACACTCATGTGAAGAAGGTGCAAGGTGTGTGGTCTTAATGAACCTGCCATTAAGACCACGCACCTTGCAGATATATACTAAAAAGTATTTTTGCTTTTGACCCTTCTGGTTCCTCCTTCCACAAGGCAAACCCTGGACATACACATGACAACAAAAGAGTTTAAGATTTTACTACCACCCAGCCATCCACTTGCTATATGTAAATTGTCATAAGAACTCATGGCAAACTTTCAACAGTTGTCCGTTCAATGGGCCAGGGCCAAATTTGTTATGCATCTGAAAAGTAACAGTATCTGGAAAGCCTGACTGATTCAACTGGGACTTCTGCTTCTGCAATCAGTTCTGTGCTGAAATTGTGAAGAAAAGGCAAGGTGTCCCCCCAAAAAACACCCCAAGTTAATTCCTAAGGATCATACATAGCAATTGTGGAAAATGTGCATCATGCACTCATAAATCTTAGTGCTAATATATATAGACAATCAGTGTAAAAATAGGTATTCGAGGTGCAGATTATCTACTGAGGACAGAGCTTGAGCTCCTCTGCGCAGCAAGTGAGTGCACACAGCGTGGATGAAGCCTTTGAAATGTTCTGTAAATCTTTCCCTGCCTTGAGACTGTAGAAATGGTAAGAAAAAGTCTCAGAAACGTCTTTGCACCTTGGTTTCTTTCTGATTTCTACACAAAGATCCCTGTTTTACCAGAAGTGGGTTGTAACAGGTTGCCATTCTGCCACTCCTCAGTTAAGGAGTAAAGAATACTGAGAGCACTGACAGAAAGTTGAATACATAACTCAGACTGCTAGAACTTTTATCTAGTCACCAGAAATTTGCCTTCAGTATTGATGGCTAGCAACTGTGAAATGAAAAAGCAAAGGCATTGCACATGCAAATCAGATCTGCTCTTTAAAGTTCATAACATATTGCTAAAATGATAGCAAAAAGATTTCCGTACCAGGGGAGTAGTTTCCTCTGTAGAGATTTCTCTCTGCTTTTCATTGTTGATGGTGCCCTGGAGTCCTCAGGCACAAAGAGGGAATCCAGTTACTATCTTACTCTTTCTCCTGTGCTTTGATGACTCCACAGGCTTTCAAACTACTGTCTAGGAGGAGAAGACACTCAAGATTTAAAAAATTTTTTAAATGCTGTTTGAATTCAGGGGCCATACTCTTGCATGACAGTGTGCTGGTTCACATATGAAAAACCACAACAAGAAGTCAAACTTGAATTTTTAAAAATATTCCTCCTGATACCATGCAGCATATGAGTACGTGTTTATATATGGAACAATTCTTAAATTGCAAAGTGGTGGCCAGCCTGATGTCTCAAAATGAGCACCTTCTCTTATTCAGTGTGAAGGAAAAGACAGCTTTGTAGTTAGGAACACATTCACTCATTCATTATCTTCATTATCCTTTAGGCAGTGCTTGCTACATTGCAAAACCATTATCCCTGTGCGAGTAAGCAGCAAAGCAATCCAATCCCAAGACATAAGCTAGCTGCCAATTTTAAAGCACTCCAAGCAATAACACAACATGTTATAATGACCTTTCCTGGAATTTATTTTCAAAAATGATCTCTGCTTTCCCTAGTTTTCTGTCTTGCAACAAAGGGAAACTCAGAAGGAACCACAGTGTCAGTGAGAGGGAAAAGCCCTGACTGATGATAACTATTGTCAGGAGCAAACTGTATTGAACAACAACCACAACTGCCCTTTTAAGGCAACCTGACTCATTCTGGAAATTGCATCCCAAAGGAGTGCAACAGAGAGCATGTCTGACTGCAGAGTGTGCAAACATGCAGTTTCTGAAACAGAACCCAAACCTCACCGTGGACACTGAAATCAATGCGCTTGCACCTGAGTAACTGAGAGCAGATTGTACTTTATGTTTCACATTGTAAGTCCTGTCATGAATCAAGCAAAGAGGAAATGTATAACACCCAGAAAATGTAACACAACTAGTAGTGAAGAACTAGCCATTTTCTGTAATGGAGTTTTGGAAATCTTTTGTATTGTACAAAGAGCAAAGCTTTATTTTAAAATACTGTGACTGTTGTACATGGCATCACTGAAGCTGTATAACTGTTTGTTAATGGCTATTTTTCTTTCAGGCATTGCATTGGTTTACTCTCACTATAGCAGTAGCTAGAAACTGCAGCACAGGCTGAATGAAAGTTGGATTTTCCATCCACTTTGGGGCAAGAAGTCAAAATACCAACATGTGCTGCAGAACAGAGTGTTCTGAAAAACACAGATTCACAATTGAGCGCTCTATCTTTTTTCCCAGCTGAGCACAAAAGCTGCATATTTGAGCAGTGCTGTGCTGCCTAATGGGATTTTGGAACTGAATTGCCTATTGTCTCCTCCTGTCCTCCCTGGGCAAGAGCGCTGGCTCGGGCTGCATCTCCAGCGCTGCGTGGAAGCCATGGAGATGCCGGAGAGAAGAGTGACTCTGTTGTGGCCCTGCAGATATAGTCTACTCGGGGAGGTAACCACAGGAGATAAAGGATGCTAAAGTTACAGGCCTAATCATGTGATGCAATGGCATTATAGAATTCAGGTTCCTATTGAATGGAGTTAAAACGAAATATCCTGGATCAGAAGGGTCACAATTTCACAATTTTCCTTGTATATAGTTCTGCGGTAACTTTTTTTCCCACAGGAAAGTAATTCAGATAGGAAGCAACTGGGTGACACTTTTATCTTTTGTTCAGTGATGTCAGAGGCTGCACAAATCTAACTAGGCAGGACAACATTATTTTAGAGAAATTCAGTATTCCTGTATCACAGCTGCAGGACTGAAGGACTGTTAGCAAGTATTTTTCTCCCTCTCATGTGACTCTGTCTACACTGATAAACTAAACAGGCTCAGACTGGGCTCCCCAGCATGATTTCAGCCTGCACCCACTAGCACTCACTAAAATAATGTCTAGGCACAGCTTGGAAGGCAGCACTGCTCTGAGTAAGCCATTTGGGAGAGAAAATCAGCATGCAGGGGTCCATATACATGCAGACCTTGCCTTGCTTTTGCCCTCAGGGTCCTGCCCATGACCCATTTTGTTTGCCTGTGTAGCCATCACCAGATGGGGACACAGAAGTGTGTCCGGCCATGCAGTGACTAGAATAGACAGCAGAGCTGGGTTTGCATGAATCTTTCTTTTTTGCTGCATCAGTTTTAGTCCAAATCTGCCCACCAGTCCTATTCAACACGCCGTTGCCCATCTGCTTGTGCTGGGATGTAAGGGTAGACACTTAGTGACAGAGGGCAGGGAAAGAGTTGGGCTGCTCTTTTCATTGGCGGTGTTGGCTTAAAATGCTTGTGAACCTGTAGCCTGAAATTCGGAGCCATGGTAGTGAGACCTGTCTTGAAGTACTTAACTGAAGGGACCTTTTTTAGAACTCTTCTTGCTCAAGACCAGCTCTGCCTTCCATGGCAAGCAGTGGACATCTCAGCTGGGCAACTCCAGCATCATGGCACAGACCTCAGTGAGTTTAGGGCTGTGAAGTTCTCAACCTGGAACTTCCACAAAGCACCCAGGGACAGGCTGGATGAGTCATTTTGTAAGGGAAGTGTGCAAAAACACACTAGCTGAAATTCTGTCTGAAAAGTATTTCATTAAACTTTGTTTCTCTAGTGAAAATTAAAGGGGCTGCTTAAAGCTGACTGCTCTTGCTATCGAAGGGTACCTTAGATGTCGAAGTGAAGTTAAAATCTAGCGGGCCAGGTTTCACAGCTAATAAAAATGTGCATAAATTTAGTTCAATGCAGCAATATTGATTTTCAGCACCTGAGGATTTGCCTCCTAGTTTTAGCTTTAATTTTTTTCTATGTGTTCATCCCCTGAGGCAGAATGAGTGAAGAGGTGGAGAGAAATGTATGAAAGAGATAAAAAGTATGCCTTTGATACCTTACAAAAGCAATGGTGGCCCTCAGGAAAGTGGAGGCTTTAATCCATGCTAACTCCAATAGCTGTAGGAATATATATATATATGTATGTATGTATTTTTTTCCGTTAGTGTCCTTAATGTAGCAAAAGGGATCAAAATAGCAGTCAGAACTGTGTTTTAGACAGCCTGTTAAACAGGCATTTTTAATCTGGATAGACATATGATTGTGAGATCGGCCTATTGAGAAATAAAACCTTATTCATTATTAAATGAAATAACGATTCGTCCCTCGTTTATCATTACTTTAGGATGGTGCTGGCCATTTAAATAGTAGCTACAGCTTTAAGTAAATTGATCTGTGCTTTAACATATGTGTCCTCCTTGGGGTCACGTAAATGAAGTAAACTGCAATATGAGTGCATACCCGAGGGACCAAGCTAGTATAGAGTACTTATTACTGTGCAAAGTACTTAATGTGTTCTGGTCCATGTATAATAAATATCTATGGAGAAAATGCTGTTTTAATGTCAACATTTTTGTCATCACGCACTTGCTAAATGATGTTTTTGTGATACTTTTCCAGTTGGAATGGGTAATACTTGGTATTATGAAATGACAGCTGCACTTGACTGTGTTTTTCCTTTTTGCTAGGGGTAATTGTTTCGCAAAAATGTTTTGCTACAGTGTATGCTGATGAACTATTAGTGGGGATTTGAGGTAGTTTTCATTAATTCAGAGCAATGTTTTATCAACTGTTGGCAGCTTCTGCAGAGGAAAAGTGTGCCCCATTTTAAAACCAAGCTGATGAGCTTGCCTTGGGACTTACTGGGCATTTATAGTTCCTTTTTCTCCTTTCCTTCTTCCCCGGCAATCTGGATGAAAGGGAGGGGAGAGGTTGCTTTGGATGAAGAACAAGCTGCCCAGGTTCCTTAATACCCATAATAAGCAGTTGCCGAAAAAGCTGAGTCTGTCTTGCAGGGCTTAAGGAAACCTACGGTGGGGCCTCCTGGAAAGGCTTATTGCTGGGTGCAATGGTTGCTGCTGGGTCAAGGCTTGGTTTGGTATAAAACACCACAGATTCAGCAAGGCTGCGTGGGGAGAAGGGAGGGGAGGATTAGTAGGGGGAGGAAACAGTCATTTTGCAAATGAGGAATTTGAAAAATATAATATCTGTACAGTCACCTGATCATTCACAGAAAACAATAAACCTCTTAGTGTTCTAAAACTATTTGCAGACAGTAAACAAAGAAAGGGGAGTGTTAGGAGAAAAAAAAAAAAAAAAAAAAAAAAGCAAGTCTTTACCTGCTACTACCATCTAGTGGTAAAAGAGAAATAAAGGATCCTTGCAGAAATACTGCTATGGCTGGGATAAGTAAAATTGATGCAAAAAAATAAGAAATTAGAAGATTATTTTCTGGTACCGACTTGCTCTCCACACCTGTAGATCCACATTATCTTGCACTCTGCTACTGCTCACTCCTGCTGTGCGCACTGAAAGCAAGCACAAAGCCACGGTCAGGAACAGGAATGATCAGCTGAGGAAACACCTTCCTACTTACTGGAAAATCCCCATGTTTGCTTGATATATGACTCTGGTTTGAAATCTTCGTGCATGGCTATCATTTCATTCATAAATATGATAGCTAACAAAATAGGATTGAGGATTTATCTCTCCACTGCAAGAAAAAATATTATGTCATTTACATAACTGCATATTGCTCCTTTTCTGGGAATCGTACTTGATGGAGATAGGAAGTTTTATGGGACTGCTACAGCCTGCCCACACAGGTGTCCCGTAGGCCTTGCTGGTGGCCAAGGGGAGCCCCGCCACCCTACCAAGGCGACTCTTCCCTTGGGGCTGCCATCTCGCCTCTCCTTGCCCACTTGGTGCCGCCTTTGCAGAGCCTCGGTGCCTTGCGGGGTCTCTTGCCTGGCGGTGGGTGTGGGAGAGCCGGGTGTCCTCCTGTCCTCCTCACCATTGCTGCTTCTTGCGAACGGAGCCCTGAGAACCCGCTGCTATGCCAGCAAACTTTTACCTCACATGGAAGTAAGTTTATCTGATTGAAATGTGAAGCTAAGAATTCAGTTACTATATTTAGGACAAGTACAAGGAGAAGAAATAATGATGGACTTCGCAGCTACCTTGTGTGCCAGTTTGGCTTCAAGCTGTGTTCCCTTCAGCTCCCGGATGAGCTGCTTCTCAAGGTGATTGATATCGCTTCCAAACCTGGTGTCCAGTTATTCCAAGCTGCCTCCAGCCCCTCGTCAGATTCTGTTTTCCCTCAATTTGTGATAACTGTAAAGCTTCTCAGCTGGTGGGAATCTCAATAGGAAATTCTGTGGTAGACTTGTATACTTGTCTGTATATAATGCAGTGGAGGCTTAGACGAATAGCATAAAAAGAACAGCATAGGCTGTTCACTGTTAGGATAATACTAATAAGACAAGAACACTCAGTTGCTATACCTAAGAAGACAGACTTAGTTATTACTTTACAAAGGACTTTGCAATTTTCTTCTATGCAGCACTTGGCCTGAGCTGTAACATGCATCTCTGTGCAAGCTTATGGTTGGGCTTACTGAGTGCTGTCATGCAGATGCAAGACCCTCTGAGTGCTCACGAGTGCACAGAAACATTAGTGAAATGCATACATACCTATGCATATATATATGTTATATATATGGAATTTGTTATCTGTCGTAACTTGTTACATATTCTGAGAATTTTGCTGAGAAGTGTGACTATTTGGTCTGAGTACAAAGAGGAATTAGCAGGAAAAAATTATAAGGACATGTACGTAGTGATAGCTACTTTTTTTTTTTTTTCTTTTTGTATTCCAGCATGGAAGAACTAGATATGCTTGTCTTGCTAGTACCCTCTTAATAATGAATAGCCTACACTGTTCTTGCTTTCTGCAGTGTTCTTGCAAGCCTGCAGTCTCTCATGCCTGCACAGCACACCACAGCTGAGACACAGTAACAAAGACAAAGGTTTTAGTGAGGTTCACAGAGCTCTAGTGGGGTTGGATCCCACTATCCGCCAGGGTGCAAGGAGCTCCCTGCAACGCTGAAGTGACTTCAAGTCATTTGCTGCTCTCCTGTATTTCAGTAGGGTTTCCATCATGCACATATTTATCTTGCAGCTTTGGTAATTATTTCATCAGGGCATCAGCTTATGTGTTATATGTAATTGGGATCATGCATAACACACTTCCAGGTGTCTGCACATTGGCTGTCCTGGGCTCAACAGAGACAGGATTCACATGTAGTTGACTCTAATATGTATAGCTATAGAATGCAGATGTACCTTTTCCTGCCAGACATCTCTGAGCATAATCAAAGGTTTATGTACCTAAGGTCAGAGCATACATGTGCCATTAGGGAAAGATTAATTTCAACCTTTAAATCAATACTTAAAATGAATTAGAGAAAAGGAACTCTAAATAAAATCCCCCAAACAAAAGCAGAAAGGCAAGTTTTACTTCAAAATTAAGAGTTCAAACTCAAATTGATGCATATTAGAGGCCAATCAGCCACATAAAGTACTTCTCTCTACTGCGTGTAGCAGAAGCTGTGTGACCAATACTAGTGCAAGATTTGCAGGCTAAGGGGTGCCATTCACGGTCTTCGAATTAGATGGGTAGGAGTTTTCATTCCCGATGGCATCTGAGAGTAGGGGAAAAGGGACAGTGGAGAAGCACCATGCTGGGCGTTCTTTGGGGAAATAAAGCAGTATTTTTCTTCCTATGTCAAAAAAAGTTTGACATAAAAAATGCCGTCCTGGAAACAGCAGTGTGGGCAGGCTGGATCTCTGCTCACACCCAAATGATATGAGATCACGGAAGGCTCATCAATGTTTTACTGCCATTACTGACATATGTTCTGACCCTTCTATCAGTAACATCAAACTCTACCGAGTTGGGGGGATGGCTCAGGCCCCTGTCCCAGCAAAGAAAGCTGCAGCGGAGACGACGATAAATAATTCATGATCCGTCTCCTTTCCATCTCGCTGGTTGCATTTCCTACAATCATTTATTAGAATGATGCTGTGTCACATTTATTCAAGTATGTATTGCTGAGAGACTTGAGAAAATAGAAAAATAATTATTCTTCATCAAGATGCATTTGCATTTATAGAAACATTTGCTGTATTTATAGAAATGATATCTTCTTAAACAGTTATTCACATAAGTTTATATGCTGAGAGATTCTGTAGGATTTACAGTTAAAGGAAACAAGGAACTTTAAATAAAAATGACACGAATATTTGTCTCATGATCATCCTTCAGTCTGATAAAATTTGCTCTTGCCATTGGCTTTATTTAATTAATCTATTTAATTAATCTCTTTATTTATTTATTTCTTAATTTCATGCTTTACCTTCAAACATTCTTTCAGGGGCCAATTGGGTTCATTTTCAATCGTCTTTTGTATTGGTGCTTCTACATCACTTTCCTCATGAGGCATCTAGGAAAGTATTGATCCTTCAGAAGGGAACCTCAAAGTCTTGTTGCTTCTTAACTTAAGGAAAGACTTAAATTTCCACCTTCCACATACAATTAAAAGAAAATGAATAATTTTGAGATCCCCTAAATATTTTAATTAGACTTTTGGTGTCCTGATGACTTAGTTTAAAGTAGCTTTTGCATTTTGTCTGCAGAAATATTAAGCTTGCATATTAGGATTTAGTCCTGCAAAGCTGGCACTTCTCCTTTTATTCAAGTTATTTCTCTCAGTTTTCTCCTACTGAATAAATTGTATCTTTTTTTTTTTTTTTTTTTGCCTAGTTTCACTAAAAAAAGCCTGAAAAGATAGCATTATACCCGCAGCTCCCAGCTTCACTTCTCTCTTCTTGTCTGTTTTAAAATATTTTGTCAGAGGTCTCAAAAATTACAGTCATACAAACTTTGTGGTAATAAGGGACTAAGACTCCTTCATAACTAGGGAAGAGGTATATGGGGAAATTGGGTACTGTAGTGTTGTAAAACTGGGAACAAAAGCAGAGAGGGTTGTATTGGCAAAGCCTAAGAGGCTTTGGAAAGAGTTATATGTAATACAGGGTGAGAGCCTGTAGGTATATGGAGAAAAGCTTTTGTTCTTGTGAGAAGGTGTGATGCAAGATGTACAAGATGCAAATCCATATGGAAAAAGACTTAATTGGCTCCACTGTTCCTACACTAACTTGTTTTCCTTTATACTCAACTTTTGCTCTTATTTCATTCACTTTTCCTGCTCTGCCATCGGCCACAGAGAGCTGAATACCCGTCTCGTCGATAATCTCTGTACAGGACATTCTTTGGTTGCTTTACAGAACTGCACTAATCCTCTCAAATTCTCTCCATCTACCATCAATTCTTTTTATAATTTCTTTCGCATGATCATCATTTTCTATGGTGAAAAGCTATCAAAAGTAAATGTATGCTTCAGCTTTTTTATTACTTTCCATTTACTAAGAGTATTTTTTCTTGTACATAAATGCTTTATGTCACCTTTAGTTTTCCTCATGTTTATTTTAACTCCCCATTTCTTTCTTGTTGCATGAAGATAATTTATTAGCCTCTTCTCTGTGGCTGCTAGATACTCAAGAAGTACAATGTCATGAGCAAACTGTATAGGTACTTTTCATTTATTCTCTGTAATCTTACTGCAGGATGGCTTTCTGAAAACTTTCACCAAGCACTCATAGGTAAATGTGGATGTATAGAATTGCATGATTTCTAACTTCTTTCTTTTATTCCTTGATTTTTAAAAATGTTTTTGTCGTGTTATCACGACATTTCCTGGGGTGTATTAGGAGGAGCGTCTGCAG
>VZSV01000114.1:1160977-1188820 GCA_013398735.1 Nothocercus julius
CCCGCTTGGACGCAGTCCTGAGCCACCTGCTGTAGGTGACCCTGCGTGTGCAGGGGGGTTGGACTAGATGATCTCTAGAGGTCCCTTCCAACCTTAAGCATTCTATGATTCTATGATTCTAATTATTAATATGGGGAAATAAGCTCTATTTTAGCCCCCAATGAACTTCGAGTGTCAATTACAAGGTGGAATTTCATGGCCTACATCATGCCTGCATTTGATTAGATGATTCTTCTGGCATTAAAATTTTTGACTCTATAAATTTATGTTTCTCACTTGTTCTCATAGTGTTTCCTAACATTTCCAGCGAGTGAAAATGTTCTTATCCATCTGATACCCTAAGCTGAAGTAAAGTATTCTGCACAACCTTCAACACTTTTTGGTCATTTTGGGTCCAGCCTTATAGATGTGTCTTTAAAGCTCTCAGAAGGCTAAGAGGACTTATGGGTGCCTACGGATGCCAGGCCCAGCATTTGATATGCTGAATTAGAGTGAAAAAGTGGGGGGGTTGCCCTAGGCATAGGTTGCTTGCCATGTAAAATCCTTTGCAACTAGCTAGCTTACAGACATAAACTGTTTATAACTCACAGGAAACATCAGCACCACCAGTCATGATGGAGAAGGGAAGACTCAGTGACTCTGAGAACCAGAGCTAGAAAGATGTGAGGACCATTCCTCTTCTGACTGATGTCTGCCTACACAGCAAAAGCTCTTGGGGTGCCTTATTAGGGCTGGGGGACCACCTATGCTCAGCCTAACAGCTGGCAAAGTACCAGCTCTCTACTTCTGTACATTAGCCACTAAAACACTAAATAATTGCCTTATTTTGTTAAGTTGTGTGTACCGCTTGCAGAATCCTTTGCACCAGGCTAAGGATGGTGCAAGCAAACTGACCAAAAAGAGAGGGCAGAGTATTTTCTTTGAACATTACATTCAAACAACCCAATGATTTTGTTATAGTTACAGAATTTTAAAATTTATTAGCATTTTCTCTGTCTTCTTTCTATTTTTCCCTATTGTCATGACCTTAGTGAATGCTCCTGACCCAGCTTTTGTCTGCTTATACTGAGTGTGTTGTATGACTCACTGCCTTGAAGCTATTATAGATTACTTGTTTCTTTTCTTCTTTCTTTCTTTCTTTTTTTTTTTTTTTTTTTTTTTTTTTTTTTTTCACGAGGAATGCTTACAATTTCTTGAAGTAAAAGTTTAAGGTAAGAAGCAGGCTTGGTGTATAGACCTGCATTGCACTTAGACATCATAACCTGAATTCTTCATAAAAATCTTTTATTTGTCTATGCTATCAGTGGAACATGTGCCTGGGCTACAGGGCTAGATCATGGAAAACGTGTTTCTCACTGCTTGTCAAGCACAGATCTGTCTTGAATTTGCCCTAATCAACCACTTTAAGATTCTCCAGAAGAGATGAAGACGAGGATCTGGCAGTGAAAAAAAAAATGGCAGAAATCAGTCCTCTACCCTTTCCAGCCCGCCCAAGTTAGAGGGCTTCTTTCCACAATTTGCAGGTGGCTTGAGGATGCGTTAGCAGGTTAAAGCCTCAAAATCACCAGGGGAAGGAAGGACTTTCGCATTCATCCTAAATGGCAGCAAGGCACACAACACTCAGAGAGACCAACTAACCGTTACAATTAGGTATAACAATCTCTAATAACTTGGCAGGGAAGCAACCTATTCTCTTCAGAACTAGCCTATCAAAATGATTTTTCTAATGCTTGATCTGTATAGAAATTTTAATGGGGTGGAAACACATCGAGGGAAACAAAGGGCAGATCCTGAACTGGACCTGTTACTCAGAAAAATGATGAAAGATTTTCTTCCAAATTTGCTGGGGGTGGGGAAGGGTACTTTTTAGTTTAAGTCAGCATTGTTAGCCAAAATAGTATGGCAATGGATGGAAAGAAGCTGTTGTAATGAATTCTGAAGACAGCTACTTTCAAAACTGTCGGCATAAACAAAAGAAGGGCAGGGATGGTACCTTCATAATAGGTTTTAACAGCTTTTTTGTACTACTGAGAAGAAAAGTCTAGTCACAGAAATATGACATACTCACATAGGTTATTAGTTTTTGATTAAATTTTATTGTTGCATCAAAAACTCTATTGCTTGATAAAGAAGGTTCTTTTTAGTAAACAGTTTTTTTATTATATGTCATGTGTATTATTGCAGCACTGAATACTAAGAAGTCATGAAATGATTAAAAGTCTCGCTATTTCAAAAGTACTGGGTTATCTATATTTGCTTTCATGTTCAGTTTCCAAAGATTTCTTCCCCTAAATCCAAGTGCTAAAAACTCACCTCCCTCCAACTCTTATTTAAGTGCATCAACACAGGAGCTGGAACTTTAGGAAATCCACCAAATACCAAAGAAATTCAAATAAAAATGCTTGGGCTGACAACAGTAATAGTTCCTTAAAACACGTGCAATGAAAGATCCCATTGTACATTTGGAGAGCAAAACACCCTGAAGGAGTTACAGTCTAAGTAAGCAAAAGAGCCAAATGGTTTCAGAAAAGAAGATATTCTGACTGAATGTCTTAGCTGTAGATTCCATACAGATTTCACCAATGGAGACTTTATAAAATAGAAGACAGAAATCAATTGCTGTGTAGTTTGGAGGAAGTGAGTTTGCACTCACTTCCTCCAAACTAAATCCATTTGTGGTTGTAGTAGGTAGGAATATATTGAACAACAATTCCCAAGAAAGAAAATGATTCTTTTATTATTTTTATTGAGAGGAAGCTGGTTTAAAGAAATTTTCTTTAAACCAACTGATTTTTATTGGTGGTCAGAGTAACACTAGATCTTACATTAGCAACGTCTTTTATCAGAATATTCACTTTTCTAATGTCTGAGACTGTGCGTGAGTCCACCACATGGAAGTATATAGCAAAGCTCTATTTCCTATCCCAAAGAGAGAGAGAAAACAAGTAGTACAGGTGTAAATGCTAGTTGCTGATTTTTGGAAGCAGACAAAATTAACAGAATTTTCCTCACTTCAACAGTTAAGTCTGTGTGCCCTAAGTAAAGCCTTTCGTTTACTTGGAAAGCCAAAGGAACCTGATAAAAGAAGTCCAGAAGATCACTTTCTTTGAACCAATTAAATGAAACTACTGTCCATCAGAGGAGGATGACATGGTATTTGCTTGATGAGCTAAAATGTTCCCTTTCATTTAAACCCTTAGGGAACTTCTGTCCCAATAACATTTGCTTCTTGGCTTGGTTTTCTAGACTTTTACAACTTGGCTTGACTAGAACAGACAAATCTTTATTGCTGAAAAATAAAAATCGTATAGGTATATTAGATATAATTATCTATAGAAACTATTTTGTATCAGAAGTGAAACTCTGTTAGGTTGAAATCTGATCATTTTAACACACATTTTCATACAAGAAGTCCCTTTTACTATCTTGTACTTCTCACAGATTTACAGAATATTTGACAGGCACAAAAAAGCTTTCAGGAGGAGCATCAGAATGTTCTAATAATCTAAGATTTTTTTTTTTTCCACATACAATATAGCTGCTCAGTGTTATGAATATTAGATTCACCATCATGTCTTTAACATGTGATAATGGATAATGAATCCCCACTCCCATCTCATTATCTACTAATGTGAGACTTCTCCTTGCACTTACCGAGACAGTAAATAATGCTGCAGTGTGTTGCTACTCATTGTCTTTTTCTATCTATGCTAAAAAGTGCAATCTCATCATCATCATCATCATCATCATCATCATCATCATCATCATAAAAAGAACTACCATCTACTATGAAGATTCTCTGTAGAAGCGTTCTCTGATACCTTTTAGGTAATGCCATCTCCCCTGAAGTATATTATTATATTTCCTCAGATGTTTCCTTAAGAGAAGTAGAGAATTTTGAGCATGTTTCAATATTGTAACACGAAACTACCCCACATGGCCAGAGGAACAGCCAGGAGAGTAGCTCCCAAAGGATATTCTATATAGACAGGAGTCTATGCAAGTCCTCCCTGATGCAGTAGTGCTCCCATAGGGCACCTATGTACATAACGCAAACAAGAATTGATCCTGTAGCATCATCTGAAATCTGTGTAGCTTTTGCAGGACCCTGGAGCCATAGGAACACAAGGGTGACTTACAGGTGCCCCTGCTTCTGGTCAGAGCGTATTGTTTTGCATGTGCTTCAGTACTTTGCTTAATTTGTGATGTCCCACATGCCATGTTAGAGAAGCATCAAAAGGGGCTCCAGAGACAGAAAGAACATTTGCTATGCAGGCCCAGACTGTAGAAATGGGTGACTGGTTTCAGCCCTAATTTTTCTTTCAGACCCACAGTTACATTCTGTAAAGTTATGGGTGGCGACCTTCCAGTAATTCAGTCTCTAGCTTCCATCCTCCTTTAAAACAGTGCTTCCGTGTGAAAGAATCCTCCACAGGTAATATTCCATTGTAAGAGGTAAATGATAGGGTATTCACCAGACTAAAATAAGAGCAAGCTGAAAGCATTTTTTGGTTGGATTTATCAGAACTTATTTTGACATTCTGTGAAACTTGTAGACCATGTTGTCATTTCTAGGCCGCATATGCCTCTATGCCCATAGGTAAGACTATGTTTTTCTATCCATTCTTCCTCCTACTCAAACTTACTGGTCTTTTACTTTTCAACAAAGGGTGATTTATCATTATGGTGAAAAGGAATGCAATTAGCCCGTCGTAAATTCAAGGTAATGTTTTTTTTCCATTACTAGCTTTGGTTCAACAGCTAATGAAGGCAGAAGCCGGTGCGTTAGAGGACTATTATAAGGTTACATTTTAATGAGAACATAACTTTGGGGGAACTAAATAAGGACATGCAGCTGCAAACCCCACTAGGTTATTGTAGGCTGGCCTTACGTTCTTTCTTCTGAGGCAAATAACTGCCAGAATGACTTTGTTTAAACGGTTCAAACTGGCTGTATTTTCCACACATAAAGAGCAGGCAGTGCAATTCATTAAGCGGGAGGAAACCAGCGGCACCGTTCAGGTCAGGCACGACTGCTCACTCGTACTTCAAATACAGAGAAAAACACTCCTTACCTGGATCTTCTTTATCGACATCCTGCTGCACCTGCCTTGGCAGAAAACGGCAGATGCGTGGCCTGGAAAACATGCCCGTGGACAGACCCTTGGAGTCACTGCTCCTTTCTGATCACTTGGGAAAGCCAGGACAAACCCATGGATTTTCTGACCCTTTGGTGGGCTGCACGTTTCTTATGATCATTTTACTATAAATAATTCATTAAGAACATTTCTGAGCTCTACCCAAGATTAAAAAAAAAAATCTGTATATACATACAGCCAGATACATATGTACATATGTAGATGATGCTCCTATTTATAAGTGCATACTGGGGTATAGACCTCTGTCCTTAACCCAGCTGCTATGTCTTATTTATTCTGCAGCTGAATTTCCTTTGAGTTTGTGACATTAAGTACAGCGTTACTTAAACAAAATACTTGTATTACTTTGTTTCCAGCCATTACTTTGGCAACACTCCTTCTTCATATTGGGTGCTCAAGAAAATACTCTACATTTCCATACTATTTCCAGACAGCAGTTGCCTTTTTCTGTCAAAAATGCTATATTTCTTTAATTATAATCTCTATCACAAAAGCATGCAGACAGTTCTGAGGGGAACAGTTAAAATGGCAGAAGAGGAGTCAAAGAGAGGGGTTTTGATTCCTCCCCAGACAGTGTAAAACAGTGATTTGGGGGCTCTATCTGGGACATGTTTCTGTCTCACGCCTGATTTCACCAGTTAGAAGTAGGCTTGGTCAGCAATGTCCCTTTAGAGCTGGGAATAATTTCTATTCCAAAGCAAGGTTTCCAATTTCCAAATTCAAGGGCTAAAAAGCGGCTTTAAAATATTAAAATATGACATGATTGCTTGGAATATCAGGTGACTAGACTCAGCGATTCAGGATGTCCCACTCAAGTCTATGCTAGCATGCTTATTACTGCTCTTTTTTCATTGAAGAAAATATCCTTTTCTTTTGCATCAAGGAGAAAAAGACCCAGAAATATTCTAAGAGCTGAGTACTTTGTTGGCATCAGCACTGCTCCATGGAAATGCTTCCTTCCTCATGCCAAGCTCTAGCACAGGCGGCTGCAGCACATACATGTACTGAAGCTACACGAGCTCCAGCAGCGGGTGGTAGCTGGAGTGGTGCTGTGCTTGGGACCCCGTCCTGTGCACTGGGATGAGTTCCGCTGAGCTTAGTAAAAGGCACGATATTTTCAATACTTGCAGTGTTTCAACAGGCATAATTAGGCCAGGATCTCTGTGAAATACTGGGCCTAAACTAGCAACCACATTTAAAATGTACATTTGTGTGATAAATATATTTGCCTTTGGAATGGATGTCAGAACATAAAAAAAAGTGACCTGTGGTGCTGAAAAATTAAGCTTAAAAAGCGTGTTGACTAAAATATATCTTATTTTAAAACAACAGTGTTAATCTTAAGACTTCCAGTTATAAGACTGAAGAACAAATGCAAGCGTCTTTCTGAACATTATATTCAAATGCAAGTAATTGAAGAAATGAGAACATTCTGTCCCTCTGTGGAACTGCACAAGCTTTATAGTATTTGCACAAATTTAGATAACATAACAAAATGAATGCAGCTCACATTGCATTTGCTAAGAAGCGTTTTTCAAAATCAAAAGGGCAATTACGAATAAAAAAAAGAATAAAATTATATGCTGCCATTTTTTCTACTATCAAAACAGAATCAATGAAGCAAAGTCAAACGTTTTAGAACTTAAAAGAAATCTGGATAGCTGTTATTTAGGTTGGCTGAATATTTGTTAGAACGGCTGACAGAAACAGAACCCCAGAAATGCTCCTGAAAATTTTATTTGCAAAGCACAGTCTCTGTTTGAACTGAGATTAATGTTGAGTTTTGCATATAGAAAGCTGCTCTGTAAACTGATGGAATTTTTTATTCCTTTCCAAATAATCACATGGCAAGGAATCAAGAAGGAAATGCTAGAAAAGTCCTGCTTGGCCTTCTAGTCTGTCAGAGGATGATTATGTCTTACCACATATTCTCTGGTGCTTTGTTCGGTCTGGTTTTGAATTCTCAAGTGACGATGCTTGTACAGTTTTCCTTGTAAAATAACCTCAGAGTTCAGGTCTGCTACAGAGCAAAGAAATGTCAGCAGCGTCCTGGTTTGTAATGTAATGATACAAGTTTCAAGATACCCTCTTTTGGAACACAAATAATCCGTCATTTTAACTCCAAATTTCAAGAAATGATGAAAATGATCCATTACTTTCTCAGCACACTTCACCTCTGTGACCATGCTATTTATCCACCCTTCCTGATTCATCCCCAGAAGCGTGGATGGGAAGGTGAAGACAGTGCCCTTCCCGTGGGACGCAGGGGTGGACTAGTGATGCCCCAGTGGCCAGCAAGGCTGAGTGCCTCTCCAGTGCAAGGAAATTCTGGTTGCAGACGTGCCGGCTTCTGACAGCTTGTTACACTTTCTCAGGGCCACCTCCTTTGCTGACACTCTCAGTATTTTTATGATGTGGGAAGATATTTAAGCCCACAGTTGATTTTTGCTAGAAGACTGACAGTGTTTGCCTTGCGGCTGTGGAAGACGAGGATGAGGATGTTTATACTTCTGTGGCAAGAGAAATCATTTGAGTTTTAATTTTAATTAAAACAGTGTCACTATGACAGCTGAAGGAATCCATGGAGTTCCTCTAGGATTCCTCTTTATTTTATGAAGGAAAACTCTTGAAGTTTAGAGATCCTTGTCCTAATATTCTTTACATTAAATTGGATGCTCTGAGAGAAACTATAGAACATAGTAAGCTGTAACTATGAAAGCCAGGCTCTAAACAAGGAATATATAAGTTAAAGAAAATCCCCAAAAGCAAGCTCACAAAGTCAACCTTTGGGAGTGGAAAATCATGCCAAAATCAAAAAAAAAAAAAAAAAAAAAAAAAAAAAAAAAAAAAAAAAAGGGAGAAAACTTTCTACTACAATGAAATGATTTTAAGAGATAACAAATACTTGGAATAAAAGAGAATGAGAGTACATATTTTCAGAAGGTGCTGGGAATTTCTCTTGGCATGTGACCAGCTAAGGTCAAAGTAAGCTGTCAGGAGCGTAGAAAAGACTGCCTGACTCTAACAACCTCCCTGACTTTGGGTGAAACTGAACCTGGGCTCTAATGGGATATTGTGGCTGTACTTGGAAGTGTGGAACTACGTATTGACCCCAGGACACAAAGGGTCCATGTGACATCAGAATGTGGCCCATAGAAAAATTACATTTTCAAAAGAAGATCCCCACATCCACATATTCCTATGCATACAGAAACACTATGCGGAAAAAAAAATAGAAATAACAAGTACTTGAAGTCTAGCTTGATTTTTATTTAGGCTGTTAATCAAAAGCAGTCAAAAGATGTTTTCACCAAGATTCGGTGGCTCTTAGCTTAAAGAAAGTTGCAGAATAATGTCTAAAGAAGCACTTCTCTGTGACATGTCTTATTGTTCAGTTTTTAAGAGGAATTTTTGAAGCTTGAAAAGCCTTTTGCCTTCTCTCATTCCTCACCAACATAATTCAGCTACCTCTTATAAAAGATCTTGAAGACAGTTCTTCATTTATATCAGGGAAGCACTAGCTAAAATAAAATTCAGAAACTGCCCTGGATGTCTGTGACCACAAAGCATTCAAGAATGGCAAGAAAACTGAGGCAAGAGAGAACATCCAGCTGTGTTACCGTCTTCACTTGTATCTGTGAGTGTCTTTTGTGACAACAAATACAGCCAGTAATATTCTTAAAAACTTCATATAGCAGCTCTGCTGCGACATCCATGGAGGCTACATATTCCCTTGAGGCCACGGGAAGATGTAGCCCTGAACTGCTACTCCTGAGACCATGGGATGGGTAGGAAGTCAGGACGCAAGAGCCCTGATGGTGTCCAGAGGGATTGCTCTGTTATGTCGTGAGACCTTGCAACCAAGTCAAGGATTTCAAAGCTGAAAGCTGAAAATTGTAAAGAGATGCTGCAAAGAAGGGTCCTTTACCTTTTTTCTATTTGCGGCTACTATTGTTGCATTTTTACTGTACCCTTAGATCCTTCAAGCATCTGTATAATGTTTTGGGGGGCTGTTTTAATTCAAGCCCCTGGTGTCTCTTACTCAAAGAATCTTCATGATTTAAGCACTTTGTTCTGTTTCCCTTATCTAACATGAAAGCTAACTGAGCTCAAAGTGCATTTGGTCTGTGTGAAAAAAAAGAAGAAATGAAGAATTCTACAGAGATGCTGTTGCTGCTTATATAATAACTGCCATCTTGGGCTAAAGCAACTCTGCACAATTTTCCCAAACAAAATGTAGTGTCATTTCATATCAGGACTTACATCTCCTTGTGGCTTGAGGGAAGTTATTACAAAAATTTGAATATTTGCTTCGTTCTCAGCCATCCGACTGATGCATAACACTGTGAGACGATGTGACAAGACATGTTACGCTGACATGCAGTTTATGACAAAGATGTGATAACTTTATACTTGCATAAAATCAGTTTTCTTACGCAAATACAAAGGTACACTGAAAAATGGCAGGAGATAATGCAACCAAAGATATCAGTAACATTCCAGTGACATAATCAAAAGCAAAACTCTTTGTGGACAAACCAACATTTGCATTTTTAATGTAGCCCAAGAGGAAAGGATCTGTAGTGCAAAACAATTGCAGCTGAGGACCAGCTATCTGTGTGAGTCCAGCTATCTGTGTATCAGGAGATTGTATTCTGGGTTAACCCTCTTCCATGAGTGGCTGGAGTGTGCTAGGACTTCTCCTGAAAGGCATATACCAATTTACCTCCTTCTGAAGGGAGCCGGCTTGTGCTTGCTAACTCCACCTCATGGCATGAACCAAAGCATGGTAAATGGGAAAGGAGTAGGAGGCTTCTTTTGAAACTACACTCCTGTCTCTAAAATTTTGCTCTAGATGCAGTCTCAGTAGGATGACCTGAAAAAAAATTTTGCAATTCAATTGTTTGAGTCATTGGACATGAGTGAACCCAACCAACTAATTGCAAGTGTTTGATCTGTTGCTGAGTGTTTTTTTAAAGAGCTTCCAGAATGAATAACTTAAGAAGGATAATTCTGTGCGATAAATTACTATGGCATGAACAAAGAATTATTCTGTAGGCAAGAGATATATTACTGTTTGCATACATATAATACTTCCAGTGGAGTGAGATTTGCCTCACTGCTTCTATTGGTGACTAAGCGGTTTGTTTTTGAGAATCTCTTAGAGCAAAAATATTATCCATTGAACTAGGAGATGAGACTGACTAAGATGAAAGAATAAGTGCCTACATTTTCTCCTTCACCTTTTTGCCCTATTTAGGAAAATGGGGCAGGGTGCAATTGCATACATGGTTCATTTTTATTGGGTCAACCTTCTGGCATAGTTTTATAATATAAGAAAAGGATCTGAAATCCTCTTTTAAATTGAAGGAGGCAGTTTGTTATGCTGCTGCACATTATGATTTTTTTTTCCTTTTGAATCAATCACGCAAACATCATTTGAAGGATCCAGACTGAAATTACCACTGTGAAGGCAACAGATGGATATTGGAACATTGAATAAGCTACCACTTGTCTGTGACTGCAAAAGGGACACATGTCAGGCAGTGACAGCAGATTCTGGTCATCTCACTACATTTGAAGCTCACTTGCAGGTTAATTTCAGCCTGAATTTCACTAAAACAGGTGAAAGCTCACTGGATCTGCACAAAAATAACCACGCTGTTCAATGGGCAAGGTCAAGATCACACGTACTGTCAGGGTTCAGAGTGTTACACTGCTGTAACCTAACTGAATGTCTAGAAACCTTACATTTCTGCTCAGATGTCTGGGTCTAAAAGCAGGCAATGGAATATTGAACCAGTCAAGTTAAAGTTGCTTCTAAAGGAAGTCCAGCCATGAATGACGTTAGGGTTGCACGTTGCAGATGGATTGTTGTTGAACATTGCTTTCTGTGAAGTCTGAAGGCTACAGTGCAAAGTGTGGGAAACAGTGGGGTTCAGTACTCCTGCTCTTGCAAGTGGGGCTGTATAGCCCTATGCAAATGTTCAGACTCCGCATGTTCCCACAATTGAATTTAAAAACTTGCCAAGATGGGTTTAAATTCTAACTTTAGTCAGATCCCCTTTAGAGTAATTTCCTACTTTTTAAAATGGAAATTTTAATGGTGATCTCCATCATCACACATATATACAAATATATGTTTAAATACACCCATATATATGCACACATATGCCTCAGGTTATTTGAAACTGCTGTTAAAAAACATTTGCTTTTAACAAACCATTAAGAATCCATTCCCCAAATGACAGCTATTTTCTGTCCCTACCACAAAAGCTCCTGACTGAACGGGCCCACTGTTACAGTCTCAGCTAATAGAAAAACAATACGCTCATAGTTGAGGTTGTAGTTTCAGGTCATGACCAAGGCACATTACAAAAGGCAGCGTACATAAATTAGCAACTGGAAGTTCATAGAATTTAGATCTAAATTTAGGAAAGAAAGAGAAGGCACGGGAGGAAAATGCAGTTTTTTCTCAAGCTTACTTTCTGAAACAAAATATATGCATATGTTTTTTGAAAAGGGAGTTGCTATGGTAATTTGTTGTTTACCAGAGAGGAGTAATTGAACAATTTTTTTTTTTCATAACTGGTTTATGAACAAGTCACACCTGTTCCTGAGTGGATTTAAATTACTCACCCTTCTCTTCTATGCCAAAATTTCATGTTCAATAGCTTTGCTATTTTGAATTTCATACACTCCTTTCACTGACGACTGCCACTTCTCTTTTGTGAAATTTTTTTTTTCTAAAATATCTTAAAGGATAAAAAAAAAAACATTTTTTTTTTTAAAATTTAGAACCTGCATTTAGCTATCTATAAATCTATAAAATCTACATATAATCTCTTTATTTAAATGTATATGTTTATAAAAATGTTCATGCAAGTATATGAATATGCACATCTGTATTTCATTGAAACACAGGCAGGCACCACTCTTTACTAGATTGCAGAGATTTAATATTCATTAGTTTTTCCTGTGCAAACTGTGCTCATGCCAAAAGAATTCTCTGAACAGATGAGAAACTGAATTCACAGAAGAATGTGTACAAAAGGATTTTTTTTCCCTAAATTAATTGATTTTCAACTTTACGCAGTATGCTGTGCTTTAAAGCAGCTGAAGAAAAACATATAGAGGCAAATGTCATACCTACCGAATTGTAGTGACTTCGAAGCTTCCTCTGCTATTTAGTCTGTATGCAAATTTCAGATTTTTTTTTCTTTTTTCCATGTTAAGCCCCTGCACAACAATAAGTTACACACCAAAAAAGCAGCTTACTTCGTAGCAAATCTCTTAGTAGGTTTAAGCGTCCATTAGTATCACTTGACAAACCCTTGCCAGAAGGGAGGAATAAGATCAGCAAATCATGGGCACATTATGATTTGAATCCTACCACAAATTCAATTAGATCAAAGCTTACTACCTCCAAATGCCCATTTTTAATTTTAGAGTAATTCCTCAGGGCAAAGAAATGGATGCCATTGCAGTCATGTTCTGTGATGATAACTGAGACATTTAAGACTCAAAATATTCCTGATTTTAAGGCTATAATGTCAGCTTTAAGGATTTTTAATTAATACCTTCTACATGAATTAAATATGCTCCTTTCAGCCAACAAAGATTTTTTTTTTTTCCTTTTGGATTCTCTGAAAAAAGAGTTTTGCTTCAGGTCTTTTATCACTATCAAGAAATAATAGCAACCACCACATTAAAAAGAAATTACCCGACAGAATGAAAGATTTGCTTGGCTGAGAGCATGAGGGAATGCATGCAGTTGTGGGTTAGCTCTTACTTATTATTAATTGTATTGCTGTGGTCTCTGGATGATGAAACAAGTTGTTTTAGTCAAGGTGGTGGCGAATCATGGGGGGCTTAAATGTTATAGTGAGGGGTTGGACAGACAGAATTTGCTCCATAGAGATTATGAGCAACTTTAATCCTAAACACTGAAGCACCAAATACAGTCCAGGAAACGGTTGTCTCTGTTGGTAGAGAAATCAGTGCTTCCAACACAGTGCTGTCCTGGGTTTCCTGCGGATCACGAACGTGTTGACTCACACTTCTGAGCAGAGCACTGAAGAGACCATTATCCCGTGAACATGACCCTCCTCTTTCAAGCCTGCGGGCTGCAATCCCATCCTGCTTCTTCATCACGGACGCAGAACCCTTCCCTGCTTTCTATGCAGGGAGTCTCGGTGTCTCAGTCACCAGTGACCAGTGTCCAGGCACCACAGCGCCAGGTCCTCCAGGAAAAGGTGAGAATTCTTCTTCCATGTAAGAAGGATTCATGGGTGGCCAAGAAAAGCTAATACCTCCCTTCTTTCTTTTTCCCTACCTCTCCTTCCCCACTCTTGCTTGCACAGATACTGCTCTTTCGGGTTGCTGTCTTCTTTTTTTTTCTTTAAACCTTCTGTGCTGCTTCTCGATCCCATGCAGCGTGTGGACCTCTTTCATTTAACTGCTCTGGAGCTCAATCCTTTTCCCACTTTGACCAATTGCTGCACTTTACAATGGAAAATTAATTTCTTGCCTCTCCTTTCTTCTCCTCTCCTCACTAATGCATTTTTTTCTCTATCATCATCCCAGGAACTTCATATTTTGTTTGCACTTTGTGGGTCTTCAAAGTGCATCAGAAATTAATAAGCAAGTCTGAAATCTGAGGCCGCTCTTTTCACGTGTCACATTTTGCAAATGTCCTAACTAAAATATTTTCCTCTCCCCACTCAGTGGAGTTTTGGTGTCCACTATTTGCCAGCATGGCTCAGTGATGGTTTGAGAGAATGGCTGATGATTAACATATTAGTAGAATCAAAAACCATCACAATTTATTGCAAAAAGTTATTAACTAAATGTGCATATCACCTCATATTGTTTACTTTGCTTTAATGACTTCTGCACTAGCAGTGCCTGTCTGAGTCTCAAGCACACTACTAGGTATTAAAGGAATGCAAAGATCTTGTCTGAGAGTCACAGCATTCATATGGTTTCAGTACAATTCCTTCCAGACTTCTTTGCAAGATCCTGTAGTATTATGGTCTGATTCCTGCATGATGTGTCAGCAGAGAGACCTGCGATGTGCTCCTCTTGGCAGAAGCAACATGTATTAAGGCAGACTCTCTACTTGTAGCTCTTGTAAATCTCTTTCTGTTTATAACAGTATGATCCTGATGATGAGATAAAAGAAATAGCAATTCGCTCCAGCCAGTGCCTGAGATTTACAAGCGAGATGGATAAATTGGCTTGGCTCCTCCTTGGCACTGAAAGCTCCCAGTGGGAGGAGGAAGACCGAGCTGGGGCACCCGTGAAGATTTGTTGTTTCCTGCAATGCCATGTGCTCCAGCTTAGCAACACTGAAATAGTGCCTTGATCAGGATCAGCACTCTTTTCAACCTTTAAACGAAACAAGCTCCTCAACCCTCCTGCCTTTAGCCTGTATTTTAAAGCAGCTGCTCTTCTCAGATGCTTTCAACTCCTTATGGAACACTTCTGAACTTTCCACCCCCAAGGAAGTGTGCTCTGAACGTCTGTCCTGCGGCCAAGATGTGTTTCCACTGCAAATGTCCTCAGGAGGGGCTTTTGGGGAGGGCTCTGTGTCTGACGACAGCCTTCCAGAAGAGCCCACAACTCAGCTAGGGTCCTTCGGGTCCCTTTCCCTCTAGGAGTTTTTAATCTATTTATATCCTAAAAGAGTGAATTTTCTTCCTTCGTTTTTGATATTTCTTTTCAAGCTGACAAATATGAATTATGAAATAACCCAAAGACTTGGACCTAAAAAAAAAAAAAATTAAACCTGCCTGGCAATGCAGATTCAAAGATTTTTAATTTTAACATTTGCAAGAGCTGCTATCTTAACCTGAATGAATAATAAAGGTCCACGAAACACTTTTATTTTTTGATTGAGCTCGATTTTTTTTTCAGATATCTGCACTTAATTTAAGGATTTGAAGTGATGGAGAATCTAACACATAACTTCTTGGGTTATTCTGATAGGTATTTACAGTTTTGATCATCCATTCTTGCAAACACCAGCAACTTTTAATTGTTTGGTTTGAATTTGTCTGTTTCAGCTTCTATACTCATTATTGCTCTTCCCTTGCCTGCATCTCTGATACAAGAGGTGTCACTGTCATAAATATTCCTCGCCTCTTATGATTTACAAACTGCTGAAATCACCATATGAGAGCTGTAGCTCTGGATTCGATTCCCAGCTTGCTCACTGACTTGCTGAAAAAATCATGTAGGGCTGCATCTTCAAAGGAGATTTTTGTGGGGGGAAGAAAGGGCTTTGGTTTCAAACCCATTTGTCAGCCCAAGTCTAGAGTTCAGAAACAGTCTCAGCCATGAGGCCCTTTTGGAATATATAAACTTTATCCTTGTTATCCTTCTCATAAACCCTGTGGTTTAGGAGCAGCTCATCTGCAGTGTGCAATCTCGGCCGGTCGGCGTGACAAATGGTGCAATTACACACTGGAGTTTATCCGTGCTGGGAACTGACAAATGACAATGGGAAATCCTCTCTTCAAAGTCCATTTTTGCTGGTATTGTGTGTGAGAGATAAACCCGAATTTGCTTTTCCTGGTGGGGCCTTATAGTGTAAACTTCATTCAGTCCATGCCAAAATATTATGCAGAGGTCAAAACTAAAAATTACTCATAGTCTTGCATGAATTTGTTAGATGTCCATGTGAGCCCACCTTGAACAATGCATATTTTATGTTTCCTTTGGTACTAGAGATAGCCAGCTTTCAGCAAATGCATAAGAGAGTCTTGGCTGTTTCATTCTGCCTACATAAACTTCACCTTGCAGTTTCATTTACACGCTGTCTTCTTTCTAAATTGATGCTTAGTATTAAGAGGCATTGTTGCATTGGCTCTCTTTTGTTGATGGATGAAATTAATACTTTTTGAAATGTAATATTAGCAAAAAATTGTGCAGTGCAGTCTGAGGAAAAATATGGCATTTATAACAATTTATTATACTGAGTCATTATGCGGTATACCTGGTGTATTTATAGGGCCTTCATTAGCGCAGAAGTCAGTCTCTTCTGATGTGAATGGGACTTTTACTATCGACTCCAGTGGAGCCAGGTTTTCAACCATCATTTTAAGAGTTTTATTATAGAAGGGGGTTTATTGAGTGATTTTACAATTTGAGGGAAGAAAATCTGTCCAGCTTCCTGTCTTATTTTTATACCTAGAGTCAGAGGCAATACCCAGACAAAATCTTAAAAAAAAAAAAAGAAAAAGAAAAGAAAAAGAAACAAATCTCTTTTATAGGCAATGGAAAAGGTAGTGAGGTGAATTTAGCTGGGTTGTGTTTGATCAACTATTTCTGTGACTGTGCATGCACTGCCTGTGCACAGTGAGTGCATGGCCAGCCTGCCATAAATCAACTGTGCTGCTGGAAAGTGTGGAGGAGAACAATTTTCTTGAAATACCAGTAACACCAAGTAATGTTATATTTAAAACAACACATGACACTTTACAGGCAACACAGAGATCCAAAATAAATGATTTTTTGGCTAATTTTTGGACTAACTTGAACATAGAGGCCTTCAAAATTCAAGTCTTTGGGTCAGTGTTTTGTTCAGGAGATGTTATATATAAAAAATATTAAAAAAAAGTGTAAAAGGGACAGGAAGTAAAAAATTCAATAAACTCACACCATGGAAAAGCAGGAGAGTGGATGAAGAAATACGTAAAGAATGAGCACAGCCAAAAAGACATTTCAGGAAGGGAACTAATGAAATATTAAACTCTTATAAATAGCCAGTGAAACCTCTATTGTGTAAGGCAGCATTCTTATTAGGCCAGCTCTTGAATTAAGGGCCATCTGCAAAGAATTCACTATAAGCCTGTGTATAACTCTTCTCTGTCATTAGAAGGTTCTTGAAGCGACTGGTTTATGTAAGTCTTTGATGCAGCTGCGTAAAACATAAAACATGCCTTACACGTGATAATGCCCTTGTGCCAACTACCCTGTTGTGTTTTCCCTTGGACTCCGGGTTATGAGGTGTTCCATGATGACAGATATATCACACAGGATAAGCAAATAGGTAAGATCACTTCTCTCCCCCTACACTCCCCAAGCATGGTTTTAAATAATAAAGTATAACTTGCTGGAACTTGAAAATCCTGAGTAGCAATTTTTGCTGTGGCCACTGTAGTCAGTACAGGTTTTTTGGACCGTTGTACTCAATATGCCTACTTGAATGAAAATTATTTTTTTTAGCCATGCATTTTAGAAGGTTTTGTGATGAGTGTACACATGACTTGGCTCACTTTACTTTACAATTAAATGTCAGGTTTTCCTGGGCATAACCTGTATTTCTAGCTCTGTGGTACAGACACTCCTTTAGTGGATTGCTAGCTCTAAATCTTTACATGTTAACCAGGAGTTTCAAAGCCCGGTCTTAACCTGAGAAGACAGTGTACCTCATCCTTCACCAGAGAGGTGTTTCTTTCCCTCCAGCCCCTATTTTTTTTGTGAGCGGAAATTGAAAAAAAAAAAAAAAAAAAAAAAAGGAAGGAAAAAAGGATTGTTTCCTTTGGAGGCTGCAGATATGAGGAACAGCACTAGATTTTACAGCAGTGTCTGTACATTCCCTCGTGGGTAAAAGCGTCCGAGGCTGCAGCACAGTTTATCCGGGAGAACTGACGTCCGGAGGGAAAGGCTCCCACGGCAGTGCCAGGACCCGCAGTGCTTGTGGGGGCTCACGCAGGGGGCTGCTCTGGAGACGCGCTGGGGGGCTGCACTCACGAGTGGCCCCGGAAACTCTGCCAGGGAAGTGCAGCTTGTGCCCCGGGAGCATCGTCTCGCACCATTCCCTCGGCGGGGGAGAGCTCTGAGCTTCAGGGTTTCCTTTTACCTCTTGCTCAGCGGCAGGAAGATGGTCCGGGTCCCACCACCTGCCACGTAGCCCCACTCATGGACTGCAGCCCAGCTCTCATCTCCAGAGAAGCAAATGCTTTGGAAGGAGTGTTGTTCTCTGAGCACGGCATTCCTGGATTCCCCTTGCCAGACTATCCCACTGAATGCCAGCTGGAATAAAAAGAGCTGCTCTGGAGCTGGAGACATGACACCGGCTGCCAGGACCTTGTGGAGAAAACAACTGCTCCGTAGCAGGCATTTAATTTTGTTCGGCTTGCTTCGGGAAGGGCGCAGCCTTGCTTTTTATAACCCACACCGCAGGTCCATCTGAAAGGATTTTCTTCTCAAGAAATAGCTCTGAGAAGGTTGTTCATAAGCCACTGACCTTTAAATAGCCTTCTTGATACATTTACGTGGGTCTTGGGTATTTAAAGCCCCAGGTTATTTTCCCTTTTAATTGTGCCTTATCGTCCTCTGTTGTTACCGAATATTTCAGTTGATTTAACTAGCAGGGAGTCTCGGACTCTTTCCTTGCTGGGCTGAATTTGGGTCATAACCAAGTGGACAGTTGTCCTTGCTCATTTTATTAATCTTAGTCTTGTCTCGTGCAATTTTAGGTTCAGGCAGGACTCCTGAGTGCCGCGTGGCGGGCGAGCAGCAGAAAGCTCGCCTGGCTGCTTTGGGTGAAGAGAGCCGAGGGAGAAGCAAGAGACTTTAACGTTACTATGATTTCCAAATATCTGCACAGTTCATTTATTTGGGTCAGAGTCAAGTGAAAAATAATAAAGCAACAATTTTATGTGACATTTAAACCCAACATGAGTCTCCCAGTATAGACACAAGCTTGCTAAGCAAAGCGTCAGCTCTCATTCCTTCCTTTCCAAGATTTATTGATTAGGCCATACTGGTAAAGACCTTAATATGTATTAAATTATGCAACTTCCAATTAACAAATGTGATTATGAAACACACAAAACATATGATGGTAACTTCAAATGCTCTTTCTATAATACCCTGGCAGAGCCCTGAGATGTCGATCTGCTTGCTGGCTGTAAGCTTTCAACATGAGGAGGGACTAGAGTATATTTTTAATTCTCTCTGATTGTTCTCGTTTTCTCCCACTCCATCCTAATTCTGCCTTTCTCTTCTTACACCCTTGGGTTCATATTCTTCTCCCACTCTAAGCTTATTCTGCTTCTATGTCATTCTAGCACATTGTTCCTTATTTTTATTTTGAATGTTATTCTCTTTCAATTGCAGGATAGTTCCTATTTCAAGCTATATGAAAACCCCACAGAGGGATTCAGCTTCAGAGCAAGAATAAGTCATCTGAATTTCTTCTAAGCCCCAAACTTCCACATAAAAAACACCCATCCAGCTGCCACTAAACTCTGGAAAACCTGAACTTTTCCTTTGACATTCTTCTTTATGCCAAAAATTTCTCCAACTGATCATCTTGTAGCTAGTGGCCCTTGGCCTATGGGACATTAAGCATCCTTATTGTTGCTCTTCAGTTCTCAGGCATTCTCAGGTAACATGTATTGCATGTGGCAAAGATTTGATTCCTCAAAATGGAATTGTGGTTACCTGCATTTAAGAAAAAGGTAAACGCTTAGTGCTTAACCATACTTGCCTATGTGGTGGGAGATCTGATTTCTTCATCAGCCTGATTAATTCAAGAGCCTTCTCAGCTCTTCATTTTTGAACTGCTGATCAATTCCCACATAAAGAAATGCTGGAGATAGACCTAATGGGAGCTTAAGGATACTTTTGGTGCACTCATGGTAGTCTAAGAACATTGACAAAGTAAGTTTTATTGATAGAGCTGATAATCTTTACTGGACAAACTACCACTTTTGAAAAAAAAGATGTGCCTCTGTGTGCACGGCCATATCTGAAATAAAGCAGACTTGAGTCAGAAGCAGCAAACTGCCGACTCTGTGCAAGGTAACGGCTGTGCAGCTCCTACCTGCACTTCAATCAAGCCCAATTGTTGCAGCCGTTGAAGCACATAAGTGTCTCATTTAATGGTAGACATCTAACAAGGTTGTTTACATCTGGGATGGATCTCTGTAGGTGCCCTTTAAAACTGATGGAGAGAAATAGCCACTTTCAGATGCCTCCTTTAGATTTAAATGAAGTGCTCTGTAGAACTTCCATTCGCCTCCACTAACTATGAAGGGAATGTAGTAGCTTGGTCACATTACATAGTTTACTCAGCTATCTACACTTGATCCAACAAATCTCACCCAGTGAGTTCTACATGGAAGGATCATCTGGCAAACGGAATTTTTGGTGTGTAGGCCAGACAACAGCTTTTGCCAGGAATGAAGCAAGGAGTGAGGGGCTCAGGGCTAACCCTGAAACGCTAAGCGCCTTCTGCTCTCACGTAGGGGAGCTAAGAACACTCATTCCCTCAGGAACTCATTCAGCAAGGAGTGCAGATCTGCAAATGCATGCCTGAATAAGAAGCTGTTGCAAAACATTTATACAGCTTAGCATGTTAATATAGTGCCTCATGTTGGAAATAGATTAATGCTTTAAAGTCATAAACTTTTAAAAGAACAGTAGTGGCAAAGGAGTTATGTGACTCTTGTGTATTGAGGGATGTACTAGCTGAACAATGACATGACTGGATGAGACTATTAGCATCACAGGAGTTGTCAGAGTGAATCAAACGAGCAGTGTGTGAAGATTTGTACTACAGAAGATGAGAAGCCATTATAGGCAATTATGTACTGCAGTAATTTATCTAAGATAGTAGTTTCTTTCTAATGGCAGTAGTTTTACTAACTTATACCCTGAAACACAAGAGTTCGTAGCTAAGGTAGTGTTTATTCTGTATATAGTTTAACTGTGCAGGATCTCTTGGTTTTGACTCTCAGATCAGAGATTTTGGTTCTTCTAAATTCTTGCTCTCTTTGCTTGCATCTCTGTCGATAAGAAAAAATAGATGCAGACATGTTGCCTGGCTGGGACTAAGTGGCGTGGCACATTTCATGATCCTTGAAGGGCTGGGGACAATTTCTGTCCCACAACAACTGCTACCAGTTGGTTTGTACTCACCCTGGGCTACAGTACAAAGACTTGTTCCAGAATATCCTTAGGGCCTAAAGGTAATCCTAAGATATAATGATTTTTTGTTTGTTTGTTTGTTTGTTTGTTTTCCCTACTTGAAAGATCTGAAATAATGTCAGCAGTATGTCATGGTATGAGAATGGCATTTTCATAGCATGGTACTGAGGACATATAGTTTATGTCCTGCAATGTGTCTGGAAACACCCAGTCCTTAAGGATATCATTGGACAAAGAGGAAAGAGAAAAAATGGTGCATTGTTGTAAATACTGATATCTTGCAGCTTTCCAAAAGAGAAAAGCTTCCAGATACTTTTTCACAGAGAGCAAGCTAGAGATACTGAGAGGAGAGCCAAGAAATAATGTGACAATTAAGCACTGGGAAGGATCAGAGGACCAAGATATGAGCAGAATCCCTGAATCTCTTTTTTACTTGTCAGTGCAGATGTTCTCCGTGACATCTTGCAAAAGACGGAGTTACAAAAACAGTTATGTTTCTCCAAAAAAAACCCACACACCCTTGTATTAGTTTTTACTTAGATTCTTGTTGATGTCATGGAATGTTTTAAGCACCTTGTGTGATAAGAGAAGATAAAACAGAGCACCCAGTCCATATTCCTGATACTGTTTATTGTTCTGTATATCTTTGCCACTTCCCTGTGGCTGTTCTGCTTTAAGGCTGCAGAATAATTTGGGCAGAAAGCATCTATCTGTTATATGTATGTAGGGGTATAGCAAAAAGAAGCATGTGACCATATTAGAAATCATGAATGGTGATTTTTTAAAGTGATTTCCCACATCAAAATATTTCCAACTTTCTGATTACTTCCATTACCTACAATAGCTACAGGAAAACAAACAAACAAAACAACAAAAACAAAAGCACAGTGTGAGCCTAGAGAACACTTTTGGTCATTTAACATTTTGTGTTCGTTTTATGAACCACCTTTCACAAAGGCAAAGTCTCCCAACATGGCTGCCCATAGGTTTCTAGGTTTCTAGATTTGTGGTCAGACACAAGGTGCAATTTTCATAGACATGAACGCATACTACTTTTGTGCAATTTGGGGTGTTTAGTTCTACTGGAAACCAGGTCACTATGAGCTGTATTCTCCCACATGAAGTTAAAAGCCTAACTTTGAAATTCCAGACTGGAGACTATAGACCTACTAAAGTGGTTCAGCTTTTGAACCGTCCCAGTTTGTATTTTTTAATACGAACAATAAATCCCAGTATTATTGTTATATCCACCACTAGCCCCCTGTAGATTTAAAGAAAATTTCATTAAAAATCTGTAGAAAATGAGCCAGAAACTGTTAAAAAATAATGCCATGTTGGACCGAGGTGTATCTTTGATTGACCTGACAAAAATGTTGACCCACTTTCAAGGATTTTCTTTCCTTCAGATCTCCTCATTGATTCAAATCACTATATCATTTAAAACTGTTGCATCTATTTTGTTTTAGAAAGCCATTACATGTTGACCTTGCCACTGCAGCATGGTGGCATTTGCAGCTGTGATTAACCAAAGCATTCTGGTTTAGGAAACTGGAAAGAAATATCTCTTTAGTGTCTATCAGTGCAAGGTGTAGCATTGCAAAGTGTCAGATATTGTGTACTTCAGAAAATCCAGTGTTTAATTTTCAGTTCTGAATTGCATTTGCTAATAAAGACAAACTATTTAAATACACAGCATAATTTTTACCTGGTTTGTTGCTTTACAGGTGCCTGACATGTAGTCCAGTTACTGTTGTTTGGAGGAACAATAATACAGATTTTTCTCCCTCTCCATTATCTGTTTTTGATTCTCACATTTTGTATTGTGTCAAGACTGAATCGCAAGTGCCTCTAAGCAGGATCTAAGATCAAAAATTGTTTTTGTAAAGTAGTTGGACACTTTTTTATTAAAAAAAAAAAAGAACTTACAATCCTTTATTTTTTCTTTGAATTTTAATTCTAAATTTACATTACTTTTACTTTGGAATTTGCATTTACATAGTTGTTCTGCATTGAAATTCCTTTCTAAAAATAGTTGAAAGGGAAAGGATCATAAGAATTTTAAGAATAATGAGAATAATTAAACTAAAAATATTTTATTTAAGAATAAATTAAGAATAAATTTAAGAATTATGACACAATTAAAAAAGGAAAGGAGAGGACAGTGGAAAAGAAAAAAGCCCCAAATATTCCATCTTCTGGGACTTCTGCTCTGTGGAGCAGTTCTGTATCCCACAGCAATCACACAAACACTCAAAAATGAAGTTTAGTGATAGGAAGAATAGCAAAAAAACTTAGGGCATCTGATGGCTCCAACAAGTGCCTTCTTAAAAACAGCATGAAGTCACTTCTTAAGAAATTGAATAATTTACTCCAGTTTAAGTAAAGACTGAAATCACAGAATTGCAGAACATTTGAGGGTAGAAGGGATCTCTGGAGATCATATGGTTTAACCCCCTGCTCAAGCAGGGCCACCTAGAGCACATGCCTAGGACCATGTTCGGTCAGGTTTTGAGTATCTCCGAGAATGGAGACTCCACAGCCTCTCTGGGCAACCTCCTTCAGTGTCCCACCGCTCTCACAATGAATTGTTCTCTTTTTATTCCTGTGTTTCAGACTGTGCGCATTGGCTCTTGTCCTGCTACTGGACATCGCTGGCAAAGTCTGAGCCTGACCTCTTTACATCCCCAAGATGTTTATATCTGTTGATAAGTTCCACCCCTAGTATTCTTTTCTCCAAAGTAAATAGTCCCAGCTCTCTCAGTGTTGTCTCTCATGCATGAGATCCATCAGAGTGCCTATCGTTATCGGCTCCTTGATGATCTGTTTCAGGAAGTTGTCATCAATAGGCTTCAGAAACCTCACGGATTGCTTGTGCCCTGTTGTCCTGTCCCTCCAGCGAATATTGAGGTGGTTAAAATCCCCCATGAAGACCAGGATTTGTGAATGTGAAGCTTCTTCCCCCTGTCAGAAGAAGGCAAACAATCTACTACCTCTTCTTCTTCATCATCAACAGGCAGTAGATAGCAGGCACCCACTACTGTGTCCCCCTAGTTGGTCTGCACATTAAGGCTGTCCCAAAGGTCTCAGCTGGCCCGCATCCATCCCCAGGCAGATCTCCATGCAATGCCGTGGCTGTCTAACATAGAGAGCAACCCCCTTCCTCACCTTCCTGGCCTTCCAAAAGGCTGCATCCATCCATTACAGCACTCCACTTGTGTGAGCTCTCCCACCTATGCCTCCCTGACCTCAAAGAGATCTTAATCTGGTAACTACACACACAAATAGCTCAGAGGAAAAAAAATCCTTTGTTTTAGATTGTATTTTCCAGGTGAACTCCAAAATTGAGTGGCACGAGTTAACAAGAGTGTTTTGATGCAAAATCTATTCCACTGACAAATACAATCTGGCAACACAGAAGCATTTTGCACTTTCATGTCTAGAAAGAACACCTTACTTGTTTCCATTACACTTAATCACTCACGTAGCTTTTAGAAAAGTAAGCCCTACAGAGCTACTCCCATGTACAAAAGCTATTGAATCTACACAGGCTTTGCCAAGTGTCTCCTGAAATTATCTATTTACACTATTTTTTCTTGTTAGTTTATTTGTGATTTGAGACAATTTTTGTTGCATCACTTGGTAACAGTTTATGAGTGCAGTGTTTATAGCCCATGAAGGTTGGTGTTTGACTAAACTCATCTAAAGGCTTTCAGCTCCCTGATAATAAAATGTTCACAGAATTTAATTGACCTACGTGTGATTCCTTATTGAACTAGTGGTGGCCTAGGGCTTGTAGCTGAGCTTAAGATACAATTATGCATATTTAAATTATGTCATTTTAAAATCCACCTAAGAATCTTATTTCCGATGTGGCCATATGGAATCATGATGCCAAGGCTATATAACCTACTTATGGCAATTCTGACAACTCCAATGGCATAGTAATTGTCATAGGGCTCTAAAGAACCATGAGTTATTTGAATTTCTTTAGAGAGTCTTTCTCCTGCAGGACACGTGGCAGATGGGTAAGCCTCAAAGACTAATTTAGTTACAAAACATACATTTGGATACAGATAAACACACTTTAACATCAAATATTGTTGTGAATCTTAAGGAGCAACAGTACTAGGAAAACCTAGAAATTACTGTGCTGTACATGATCAAATAATAATGAAGGGAATAAAGGAGGACTACTTCATCTTCACTGTCTGAGTAAAGTGGCTATATTTTTGACAGTCCCACTTACTGCAGAGTGTAATACTAGAAAACTTATTTTCCCTGTCTTCATGTGAATCAGAACTAAAAGATATAGGAGGCTCAGGGAGATCCTGATTTCGTGCCTTTTGATGAATTAAATGATTTTCATGACATGCTATGTGCCTTTACTTATTTTCCTATCACTCTCTTCAGCTAGTAGACTCTCAAAGGCCTGATTGCTTTTTCTTAAAAAGCGATACATTTTTGCATTGAATATCCAATTTATTGTTAAGAAACCCTCACAAAACAGACATTGTTCACCTCCAGTTGTATTTGCTGGCTCTTTTGAGGTTATCTCAGGCATGTAATAAGCTTTATTAGCCCATCCATTAATAAATGTCTCTGATACCAACACAGCAGACATACTTTGCCCATCAGAGCGTATAACAGACCTGACACTGCACTCTGACTACAATGTCTTGTCCTTCTTGGAAGCCATATCAAAATAAGGAAGGAAAGTGTTTTAATATGTAAAACATTACAGAAAACAGATCGGCACCTTGACATAAAAAGAATAAAAAGTATTTCTAGGCATTTCTGTACCACTTATAGAGTCTTCAAAATACTGTTTTGTGGAAGCAGGTTTATTCATTTATTTATTTGTTGCTTATAAGTTTAATTTTAATGACATCATGCTGAGCTATCTTGCTTCCCTAGTTGACTTTCAGTCTTTCTGTGCATTCATTATCTTTACCTGACACTGAATTTATATGGAGGCAGTGCTGAGTTTGTGGTTTCAATTTTGATTTTACGAGGTTTTGCTAAAAACATACTGTAGCTCAGGATAAATTCCAGGTTTCTGTATAACCTTATTTTGTTACTCTAGTCTTTTTCAAGTAGACTATTTGGCCTAAAATTTACTAGTCTTTGTCTCTGAGCTCATGTGTCTGGAAATCCGGAGGCAACAATTCTTCACCTGTCTCTGTACAAACAGACAATTCATTCAAGCATAGTGCTGGTGGATTGACATTTTCAAATGCATTTTCAAACCTTTGCCCCAAAGCAGTTGACAGTCTGAGGTTTAGAAACACATCCTTACACAACAACACATGTAAACCTGGCGTAAGCATTTCGTTGAAAAGGAATGCATATATTTTCATGGATTTTTTTTCATGGATGAAATACAGAATTTTAAAATCCTGTATTGATTTATGCAAAGCATCTGATTCATTTTTTGGTGATTGATGCCTTATAAACTCATGCAAGATAAGACATTGCATATGTAAATGATTGAAGAATCAGGTAGATCTAAACATCACTAATCTCTAGTTCCAATAGTACTGGTACATCTGTTTAGTGATCTAGGACTTGCAATTATAATCGAAGGGTACATTTTCTGAGTTTTGAATGAGAGAAAGTCAAATTCCTTTCTCCTCCAGTCTTGCTACTTGAGCCAGCAGTGAGGGAAATCCCTTTGCTGCTCTTTTGGTTTAGATATTGTTTGTTTTCTTTCCACAGTTTGTACACAGAGTAAACTATCGCAGCCTGTTCCTCAAAAATCTGAGTCAGATCCACATGATTTATATCTGCTTCTTTTTACTTTTCAGTCACTAAATAAATCACTGAATAAGCAGAAATATTTTGTTTACATCTATTTATAATCATTTCAATCTAAAAAAATAAACATTTGAAAATACTGGCAATGAAAATGCTATTTAAGAGTACAATCTAACTAAATTATAGGTACAGAAAGTTTGGCATTGATCTTTAATATGACACCTTGCCTGGTGTTTCCTTTATTTAAAAGGACATTTATATGGAGCAGCTAGGCTGGAGATCATTGTGAATGCACATTGGTACATCCTCTTATTAGAGATCATTAAGAATCAGAAAAAAGGAGGCTGAAAACAGGAAGTGTCACAAACAATTTTGTTGCTTCTGGACTTCATCTTGGGTAACGTTGTTTATGTCTTGACTGCAATGCTGACGTACGGTGAATACTGTCTCATTTAATAAATATAAATGTGACTACCTTGACTAGGCTGAGCTGTTAGGAGTGTGCTGTAACAAGATTTTTCTCATTCACATTATGAGATACTTCTTAAATGTATATCATTCTTTTTTTTTTTTTTTCCCTGTGATTTATTAGGATGAAATCCAAGATTCACTTCTCAGGTCAAGTAAATGGAGAACCTGATGGAGAAACCCTCCAAGTCAGGGGAGGAGAGAACTGCTTATCAGGACAGGGAACATGCTCAGTACCAGGAAGAGGCTTCTGTGGTCATATCACTGCTGTCTACAGTCTAGAAACTCTGATATTTTCATCGTACTCATTTATTCCAGTAGGAACTTGAGACACAGACAGACCTACCCATTTTCATGTAGTCAGGGAGAGAATCTGAAACAGGGCAAATAGCAATGGATCTGATTCCTCTAAATCAAAGAATCATAGAATCATTAAGGTTGGAAGGGACCTTTAGAGATCCAGCCCCGCTGCACACGCAGCGTCACCTACAGCACGTAGCACAGGGTGGTATCCAAG
>VZSV01000114.1:1195861-1306742 GCA_013398735.1 Nothocercus julius
AAGGGAAGGGGCTCCTGGTCCATGAAATGGAAAACAATGGGATTTTGTCACTGGATCTAAAGAGCCAGGATGTTTTACTGCCTAAAATAACTGTATTTCAGGAGATCACAGAATGGGTGTTAAAATTTCAGTGCACTTTTAGTAATTGCCTTTGCATTGTAAAAATAGGAGTTTTTATGTAACTCTTCAAACACATATAACAGCATGCTCGCCCTGTGTGCTTCCCTTACAGCAACGTTTGGGGCGCCAGTTTTGGGGCTGGCGAGGTGCGCGTGCATGTGGGGACCTGGAAGTGGCAAAATCAAGAGGAAAAATTCTGTCCTCACCGGCAGGGCATGCCAGGGGCTGCTAAAGCTGCCAGCCTCCTCCTACTTATGCTCTCTAGCTCAGGGCAGCTCTTGAGGTCCGACTGCCTCTTGCTGAGCGCCGCTGGACCCTGCCCCAGCCCCCTCCCTCCGCAGGGACCCGCTGCACCCTGATCGGGAGACCCACCACCCGCGGAGCCACGGGCAAGGGAGGCCTTGAAATAAGAGCTGGAGCCCAGAGGGTGTGCTAAGGTCTTGATGTATTTTCCTAGGAGAATCTCACTCTCAGGGCTTGTTAAATCCATCTGTTGATCATTTGGTGTTTCTATTTTCCGCTGCTCCTTGGCAGCCCTTGTGCATTGTGGCTGACTGGTTCAGACAGCGAGGTCAGAACAAGCTGTACCAGTTGCAGGCAAAAGTTTTATTTCTAAACTTCCACCTGTTGGAGAAACTCCTGGAGCTAATCTTAGGTATGGTACCCATTTAATTATTTCTCTAATTAAATGCAGACAACTGTGTGCTGCAGCACTGGCTTCAAATGTACTTTATCGTGGGGTGGGTGACAACCGGGGTCCCGCCTCTCCCTCAGGCACGGGGTGCTTCGCATGCTGCTGCTCCGTGCTTGCTTCGGGCTGTCTTCCGCACCGTCCTCTGCGGTGCCAACATCGCTTGGCATCCTCAGCAGGTGCTCTGGGGCCTGCCCAGGACGGGAAGGAGGCGGCGGGGAATGGAGCTGGGCACTGCACTTTTCCATGTGTGACCGGGGAAGGCAGGGGGACAGGCAGAGGACAACGGGGCCAACTACCCAAGACATTTGCTCACTTTGGTTTTTGCTTTTTTTTTTTTTTTCCTGGGCACAAAGCTTGGCCAGTCCCGTGGGAGCCATGTCAAAGGATTGCTAAAACATGCAGTGTGCCTGTCTGATGGCTGAATTTATGCACAGTGTCATCTTGCATTTCCTGAAGGTCTGTCCTGTGCTCTCTGAAGAATGTCTAGCATGGCTCTACAGGAAAAAAATACCTTTCAGTTAAGAAAATTATTAAGTGACAGCTGTGAGACAATGTGTTAGCTACATAATTTGGAAGCTTTTCCAGGAACCATCCCTCCTCCATAGTTTCCAGTGAATATATTATTTACAGGGAGGTAGAAAGTCTTTCAACTGTGATGTTAAAGAAATTAATAGCTTCCTTTAGGAGCTGTGACATTTTGAGAAGCCGGGACTCCTGGTGTCCTGCATAATAGCATATCCTGAAGGGAGGAAAAGCTTCCTGTGTTTCCATATTTTCACAGCTGAAGCACACACTGATACGATAGATGCTCCTCCTGGTGTGGGTATCACATCTGCTCCCTTAATTCCTAAGAATTAGAGAATACCCAAGCACAGTCTAAGAACCGGCTCTTGAACACAATGCTTTGGGCCAGATAGGTTGTCCGCAGGAGCCTGCACCTCCTGGGATGGCTCCTGTGACTTGTCGCAGGCACCAGAGGGTTCCCCATCATCTCTGGTGGTCTCGCTAGGTAGTCTCAAGTCAATGATCTTCTTGCTTGAACACTGAAATGTAAAAATACTTTCCTCCCTTCCCCTTTTAGTGACTTTCTATCACCAAATAAAATAATATAGCCTTGAAGAACAAATAATAAAACCGCTGCTGCAGCTTTGACTATAAAGGTGTGAAGAGTGCCATGGTAATCATAAACTCCAGCCTTAAAAATAAATTGCATAACCCAGAGGTAGCAATTTATGTGGCTGAGCCATTATAAAATAATTCTCTATTCCTTCCTGGGGTGATCCAAGAACACTAAATCTTGAATATGTTATTTTCTAGTGAAGCCCTTTAACCTGTAAAATCCCGCATCTTTAACATATTGCAGGAATTTTACCGGCATAAACCTCAAAGGTTAAAAAATGCCACATGTCATATTGAACTTTCTTCAATTTATTAGAAACCAAAGGTCATTATGGCTGTTGGAAATTTAGAGTTTCATAGTGCAGGCTTTCCTCCCAGTTTCAAGGAAGGCTTTTCTTCTATACAACAGAAATTATTCTTTTCCTAAAGGTTAATTTGTGAATGTAGGTGTGATTCCGTGTTTTTTATGGATTAGCTGCTTTCTAATTTAAGAGTGATGGCAGTACTGAGTCGCCTCTTCACCAGCAGTATGCAGATACTTTCCTGGAGTGGAAGGACAGCGTCAGGCTTGGTATTCAGGTGTGCTCCAAGTTTCAGCTCTTCTGTAAATTAATGGAGCTATTGGTATTTGGCAGTCCATCTAGATTTCACCCCACCTCCTTAGAGTCATGTTCAATGTTAGGGATATCTCTGTTAGGGATGACTGTGTGGATTCCTCTCTCTATTCAGAGGAGATAGGTAGGCACATCACTCTGAAATGTTATGTGCAATGAACTGGCTCCTCAATATCTGCCTTTCTCTGTGCACTCAAGAATGACTCTAAATGTCCAGCTTGAATTAGATTAATTCCATCTCCACTCTGAGATGCCTAGCCAGATTCTTCTGCAACAGGGACTGCTGTGCCAAGCCTGGTCTCTCTTTCTGGGATATCAAATATTCCCCACATGGATTTCGTTTCCCCCAGGAAGACTCCAGTAAACTAAATATAGGAAGTAAAATGCTTGTAATGGATTGGGAAAAAAAGAGCAGAAAAAAAGAAATGTTTATGATGTGCTCATATAAAGTTGATATATATGATTTAAATCTGAGGAATGCTGCATGGGAAAGTGCTGCTTTTGTGAGCCTTTTAACAGGAAAAAAAATATTTCAAAGGTGGTTCTTTTTGTGGCTGTCATATACTTATGTTAGATAGGGTATATCTAGATATATGTAACTTCATATATGCCTATCTCTCTTATAATCATTTTTTTTTTTTTTTAAAGGATAATCTCAGAACATCCCAGAACTTTTTGGTGATTCCAAATTGATTTTTTTTCCAGAAGTCTTTATTTTTCTGTGAAACTCTGTTAAACTGTTAGTTTTAAGGAAGAATTTTAATCAGAATTTTGTGTTGATAATATTTTTCATTGCTAAGTAGCCCTAATACTTAACATTACATCATATAACTGTAATGACTAGGCTGTGGTCTGTGCATCTGTGTGTGTTTCTTACTAAGCAGAGTTTTATCTTTAAGGATAAAGTATGCAAACTGTGCAAACACAGGTGTATGCTATAATAGTAATTGCCTTGTTGATTGCTTAAATTAAGACGTATTTGAGTACACAGCTGCTTGGTACACTAACACCCTTAGCTATTGTTTTTAACAAGTTGTTAGACCTGCTCCAAGGAGCATTTTGTCACGTCTGCTAGTAAATATATGGAATAGTGTTGCTGTATGTGTAATAATATTTTTTTTTTCCAACACTATGAGACAAATACACAAATTTCACTGAAATGGCTTTCTAAAAGAGATGAAGCCTTTGAACTTGGATAACAGTGAAGTATCAATGTTCATCTTTTCACAAGACAAAAAAAAGTTGTTCTTGGATTCACCAGTAAAAATATTTAAGATATATACATACTTCCAAACTACATTCAAACCAATGAGCTAAGGATCAATTATTTCCAATATACGAAACATCTCCCTGCACTAGAAAAGAACAGAGCAGGAAATTTTGGAGTTTCCTTTTGTCAGGAGCTGACTATTGACGTACAAACTCATGAAATTTTGGGAGAGAGGCTCAATACGTTATATTTAACTTAACCTCCAGCATCTCACTGATATCCAGCTTTTAGAAAGAGTTCCCCAGACACCAGGACAGGGGAGATCTAGGGAATAATAGGGCTGAAGCCTCACCACTACACAGGGGAAACGAACACAAAGTACAATAAATAATAGACTTAGTGGACACTTTGGATAAATACAATTTACTCTGGAAGCCTCAATGTGGCCTTGGTAAGAAGTTTCTCCTTAGACATCGACTGGAGTTTCTTAGAGAAGACAACAAGAACGTGGATGCAGTGGTCGGGCTGGAAGATCCCATTTGGAGGCCTGAAAGGTTTTCAACAGATTCTCTCACAAAAATCTTTTAAGCTGAGTAATGGAATAAGAAAGACTGTGCTTGCATGGCTGATTTGTTGTTTGAAAGGTAAGAAACTGAAAGTCAGAGTAAATTGTTGAAGTCTGCGTAGGAGCTTGGCTTATTCAACCTATGCCATGCCATGAGCAATGCCATGACTAAGCTTGCTGAAGATGCAAGATTATTCATAGCATGCATATGAACACAGACAAGGGCTAAATGTAAAGAATGGCAGAAAGACCTTGCAAGACTGACTGGACAACAAAACAGCAGGTGAAATTCATTATAGACAAAAGTAAGTGATGTACACAGGTAAAAAGATTTAACTTTGCTTATGAAATTAAGGACTTTTGAGCTGACAATTGCCTCTCAAGAGTAAAATCTTGAGGTTATAATAAATATTTCCATGAAAATATCTGTCTTGGTGCTTAATATTGGTCTGAGAAACAAACATACAGTGCATAGCAAGGATCAGAATTTCTGAAAAGTCATATATTCATTTATATATTCATATATATGCATATATTCTTCCCCAAACCTTTCATTTTGGTATAAGGAAATAGCTCGACTATGCTACTTTACTTGGCAAAATTATACACTTCCCTTCCATAATAACAAATTGTGATGAAGTAATGGGATGATACTAAACTGAGTGGAGTGACCGACACTCCAAAGGGCTGTGCTGTCATTCAGAGGGATCTAGACAGGTTGAAGAATTGGGTAAAGAGGAACCTTGTGAGGTTCAACAACAGCAAGTTCAGAGTCCTGCACCTGGAGGGGAAAACCCCAGACACCAGGACAGATTAGGGGTTGACCTGCTGGAAAGCAGCTCCAAAGAGAGGGGTTTGCGAGTCCTGATTGACAAGTTACCCATGAGGCAGCAATGGCCCTCGTGGCCAAGAAGGCCAATGGGCTCTTGGCCTGCAGCAGGGGGAGCGTTGCCAGCAGGGCGAGGGAGGGGATCCTGCCCCTCTGCTCAGCTCTGGTGAGGCTGCACCTGGAGTCTTGGGGGCAGTTCTGGGCTCCCCAGGACAAGAGGGACGTGGAGCCTCTAGAGAGGGTCCAGTGTAGAGCGACAAAGATGATCAAGGGGCTGGAGCATCTGTCGTATGAGGAAAGACTAAACGAGCTGGGCCTGTTTAGCCTGGAGAAGGGAAGATTGAGAGGGGATCTGATCAATATGTACAAGTACCTGAGGGGAGAATGTAGGGAGGATGGGGCCAAACTCTTCTCAGTGGTGGCCAGTGACAGGACAAGGGGTAATGGGAACAAATTGAAACCCAGGAAGTTCCATCTCCATGTGAGGAAGAACTTCTTTCCTGTGAGGGTGCCAGAGCCCTGGAAGAGGCTGCCCAGAGAGGCTGTGCAGGCTCCTTCTCTGGAGATCTTCCCAACCCGCCTGGCTGCCACCCTGTGCCCCGTGCTCTGGGTGTCCCTGCTGGAGCAGGGGGTTGGACTAGATGATCTCTAGAGGTCCCTTCCAACCTGAACCATTCTGGGATTCTGTAATTCTGTGAAGTTTGAAGATCTAAAGGACATCAGTAGATCTACCTATGCAGATCAAGTAAGTTATATTTAGCCCACACTGTGACAGAGAATTTCTAGGCCATTTTAATATACCTGATTTATCTTGAAAGTGCTCACTATCTTGAATGACAACAACAACAAATCTTTTTTTCATCATTCATAATTACTTAAAATGTGTATCTTTTACCTTCATGAACCTTGTGGTATTATGACTTTCCTCTGAAGACAGTGCTGAAAATCTTTATGGTGGGCAAGAATCATTTCCATTGATTTCAGGTTGTCAAAGTTAGCAATGTATGAAAAAAAAGTTTATCACAGAGGTTACGGTAGATGTTTGAAATACAGTAGTATTATTTGACATGCAATTAAATAGGTTTATATGTGAAAAGCAGAAAGGTGACAGCACTAGAGAATGTTGCATATTTTTAATCTTAATTAGGTCAAACTTTACATCTGCTTTTGTGGTTTTTTTCCTCTGTATAATCATACAGGCTAAAATCTCTTCTCTATTTAGAAGGCAACGCAATATAAAGACAGAAGGCAGCAAGGATTCCAAACCTATGAAAACTGTAGTCACCACTTCTCAAATAAGCAACAAGCATTTTTCTTTAAATTCTTGCCGCAGAAGGCATGCACTGTATGCTGCGAAATAAATAAAAAAGACCAAGATCTCCTCTGGACAGTTTAAATGCTAATGATACACGGGAAAGCTGAAATGGTAATAAAGCAGTTCTGAACCTGTGAATTGGAAAGCACTGAATAACCCCCAGCTGGGTGCTACCTTAGCCAAAGGGGATAAAACACCTCGTGTTTTATCTAGAACTGCAGGGGGAGATGAACAGAGATGTTTTCCCTTTTGGACTGGTCATGTGCAATACAGAAACATTGATGATGAAGGCTGATGTAATCCTTCACTTTAGGGTTTTGAGGGCACTTGAGTATTTCAGAGGCCTGAAAGACAGCACTGTTTCTCTGGCAGGTACCTTAATCCCTGGTTGATGTAAAGCATTTTTAGTCATTAAGTGTTGTTGAATTGGCTAGTAAGTTTACACAGAATAGCTGGGGTAGGATCTTGGGAGATCAACTGCCCCCACTCCAGCCGGGTCAGTAAAAACATGTTGCTCAGGACCATCTCCATCTGACTTTTGAATATCTCCAAGGATGGAGACTCCACAGCCTCTCTGGACAACTTGTTCAAATGTTTAACCACCCTCACAATAAAAAGTGGCTTTTTTTTTGGTTTGGTTGGGTTTTTTTTTGCATTCAAGTGGAATTTCTTGCGCTCCAGTTTTTGCCTGTTGCCTGTTGCCCTGTTACTGTCACCATCAAATATTTATATACAGTAATAGGATCCACTCTCACTCTTCTCTTCTCTAGGCTGATCAGTCCCAGCTCTTTCAACCTAATCTTGCATGAGACATACTCCAGCCTCTTAATCACCTGAGTGGCTGTTAGCTGGATGCACTCAAGTATGTTCACATAATATATTTTAAAATATGTATATATGTAAGTGTACACACAACACATAAATACTTATGTTTATATGTGTATGTATATGCATATATATAGCTTATATATTTTAGATATATATATTTTATATATACATATTTCATTGTCCTTCTGATAAAGCAACACAGAGACTTGTAAAGACCTGTAGCAAGAAGAGAACCACCTTGTGCCACTATTATTACAAACTGACTATTAACATTGCAAGGATTTTTGAACAAGTGTGCAGAAGGTGCAGCAATGAAATGCTATTGAGAGGGAAATTTCTTGAGAAAGAGTAAAAAGGAAGGAAAAAAAAGACAGATATGTTTGAAAAAATTTTGAGAAGATTTGGGACTGTGATTTCAACTAAGACTGCTAATGTCAAGCAGAGATATTTTTCTCCTCCATTAAACTTGATGAGAGATTGTCTGGGCAAAACACATTAGTCTCTGGAAAGCTCAAAAAGTGGAAATGAAGAGGTGAAGCTGTAGGATGAGAAATACTAGAGAAACCAGAAATATCAACATTGTATTCATCTAGAAGCCAACAACTTTCAGTAATTTGCTGGTCTCTTGTGAGTTTTTTTCTTCTTTTTATTTTTGAACATGGATATTTAATTCAAGGTTTTAGTACATCCATAATAATCTGGGAACACTTCCTGTTTATTTAATAATAATTGAATCTTGGGTTAATAACATTTTCTGTGCTCACTTATGATTCTCTTTCGTTCCAGAAAGAGGAAGCATCCACAAGTTATTTTCATTGTTGCTGTCCATCTCATAGAGTCTCTGAGCATCTCTCTGAAGAAAAACAGCTTCAGGAATAGTCTCTGTGTGCTGCAGTCAGCAGTGGCATGAGCAAACGCCATTTTAGCTAAGGGACTTGGAAGTTTTGTGTTCTAATATGATTACCGGGAGCTTGATCGCTGTAAATGCGCTGCTTTAAATAACGGCTCATTTGGCTTCCTGATGTGCCCACTGGCTGCTCATTTCCCTGAGCTGAGTCCCAGGGGCAGCACAACCTGCCTGGGGCTGCCCTGGGGCCACCGAGGCCACTGCCACTCCCCAGCTCCAGCCCTGCAGCCCGGCCAGATTCCTGCCCTGTGGTGGACACCCCAGCCTGGGGAGAGGATGCCTGTGGTCTGGGCATGCTGCACTTTGCCAAGCTAAATCTAAAAAAATGAAATGTTATTGCAGAAAATCCTCCAGAGCATGGGGAAAGTCTGGGGGACCAAAGCAGAGGATAAGCTGTACTCTCATGGCTTTAGTTTTACGACGAAGGAAGTTGTAAATCAAATAAAGACATGATTGCTGAGGGACGTGAGTTGTGGTTTACTCTGTCACATTTGACTGTGAATGATTCTGGCGCATCGTTTTCCTCACGCTATTTCACAGAGAGGTCCATCATTTTGGTTATTTCTTTTAAAGCTTCAAATTGTGCAATATCAGGAAAATGTTCGTTTTTTCTTTGCGCTTCTACTTGCGCTCTAATGTGAGGAGCTGTGAGGCCATTAAAAGCTGAAAACATAAAAGTTTTTACTTTACTAAAATGATCAACACTTTAAAAAGTAGCATCTTAGCATTTCTAATACAATTGCTGGATTTTAGTCCTGAATCAAACTTTTGAACACTTGGCATCAACTGTAATGATCTCCTCATCTGTAAAATGGGGATAAATATATTTAACTGCCTCAAAGAGTTAATCACTTGGAAGAACATTTCAGATGGAAGTTACTATATCCCTGTAAAGTATAAGTGTTATTTGTTAGGATAACTTGGGCAATTAAAGTATAAATTTTGCTAAACTTGGGGTTTTAACTAACAGCGCAATATAAAATATGTTCTCCCTGTATGTGTAATACCCTGAAGGAAAGCTTAAATCTATATTTACCCTCCAACAGAAGGGATGAGTTGGCTTGTTCAAGGCAAATTGCATTAAACACAGGAGCCCAACAAAAACATCAATTACTGTGTTAGCCCTTATGCACTCAGCTTGAGGTTGTTCACCAGTCTTGTGGGAACAATTACTTTTATGGATTATTGATTATATTCAACCTGCAGGCAGTTGTGGGCCTCATAAGGCATTTCGTGGTTGCAAAAAGGGTAGATTTTGGAGGCTCTTCCAAAAGCCTTCCTGAATAATTTGAGAATGTATTAATCAACCTCTAGGATCACTTAACACTAGTAATCAGACTAGATGGATAATTTGATTAATTAGAGATTCTTTGGGATGTAAATAGATACAGTAATAATGTTATGTAAACTAAAAATGCGAGGCATTGACACAAAGGTCTAATTCATGAATGCATAGGGAAAATAAACTGTAAATATGTTGGGACTGATGGCTGGAAATAGCCATTCACTCGAGGGATTGCCTAAGGGAAAAAAAGGGCCGCATATTTTTCTCCTGATGATCACCTCAGGGGACATGTCAAGAGCAGAGTTTCTTCATTTTTTTCCTTAGCAATAGAAACCTTTTTTTCCTAAAATGAACTGACTCACACTAACAAGATTTGAACCAAAGCTCACCAAAGTCAGTGGAAATCCTTCTATTGTGTTGAATGTTGCCATACTGATTCAAGACGCTATTTCTGAGATGTCTGACTTGGGTTTTCAGTTCACCACTGTTTGGTCTTTAAAGGTTTTCTCACGCTCGTTTAGGGGAAACAGTATTGTCTGTGTACTGATAATACAGTTATGTTTTCTGCAGTATATCTGTCATAAGTAACTTACCATAGTTCTTTCTGTCAAATAAACTTTTTTTCTTTATTATTTTCTATTCTTATTTTTGCTTTTATGGCATTTTATGCAACACTATTCCTATCCAAAGGAGACCATATTCTAAATCATTAATTTCAGCATCTTTCAACTCGGTCTTTCTGGCTGGGATGGCCTATGAACCTCAGGAAAAACTGTCAAAATCTCCAAAAAGTCTTTTTAAGTCCGGGGAAGTTTGATATCATTGGAAGTTGGTAGTTGCAGGGCACCAAAACTAATTGAAAATAACAAGGACTCAACTGTAGCTTAAGACATAATGTCCCCCCACCCCAGGCCTGGACAAGTGTGCCTATCATTTTCTGTGATTTACAAAAATGTACTTTCTTTGACCATGGAAAGACATTCTTCTTTTTTAATGGAACTGTGGCACAGTGGCTTGTACATCTCTGTAGACAAGAAGGGGTTTGAAAATTTAGCATCTGGACTACAGTGTCAAGAAGCACCTACGTACTCCACAGAAATGTGGTTCCCTTCTCTTCATAAGGAGTAACTAACTCCTTCATGTGCTACTCACACAGTATAAAAAGGAAAAGGTACATGGGCAAAATTTGTATGCCATTTCTCAAGTTTGTTACTAAGTACATGCCTAACAATTAGCAGAATGAAATTGCAGAATAATAATGAATAACAATCAAGCTAGATTTAGATCTAGAGTCTCAGATTTTTTTTAACAAGGCTAATTTTGTCTGAGCATGTTTTCGTTATACACAAGGCCATACCTTGCATATTAGATTATAGCAATCCTATTTCAGTGAAACTCGTATCTGAAAACACATCTGTGGCTCATTCTTAATTAACAATTACAGCAAATGTAAGTTGAATCCCTAATGTTGTATAAAGCGTGTGATCAAAAATATGTGTTTATATGCAGCCAATTTAATGCTCCTGATGCACTGTGCCTTGAAACTGAACCTTACCCTCCATGAGACTGTATCTGTAGGACAAATGTGCCTAGAATTTTTATGTTCTCGTAACTTTTGAGCAACACTCGAGACTGGATTTGCTTCACATTTTTAAGGAAAAAAGAAAAGAGAAAGAAGGGCAAGTTCTTAATCGGTATAGCTCCACACAGCTATCCACAGATGGAAGAAAATGTTTAGGAAATGAGTGAAATTTAGAGAAAACTGTTTTGTTGTATTCTGAGGAACTTTTTCTTAAACCTGTGAGCGAGGTCCAGTTAAGCTTTTTATGTGATTCTCAACCATGCATTGTAACTGTGGAATTCCCTGAAAGTTATAAATTTCCCACTTTGCTAGGCCTAGTACCTGGAGGTATACTAAAGTAATGGCATGCCGTAGCTTATACTTGGCCTGCTGTCACTTTTATTTTAATATCGAAGGAGGAATGAGGGGCGATAAATAATAATGAAGAAGCCGCTTTTGATCGCCCTGCAACAAGACTCTTGGATGGATTATGGAAGGGAGCGATGGAAGCGCCCCATGGGCAGTCATGGGCCTGGCTGCCATTCGGTAGGGCTGTAGTCAGCCCAGCCCTGCACTCGAGCCTCAAATGAGAGCAGCTCCCATGGGAGGGGTCAGTCCCCCAGGTCCCCACACGGTCCAGGAGCCTCTCGCCATGGTCACCATGGGATGGGGCCATGACACCATCAGCCAAATCCCCAGAGCGGAGACCTACTTAGGACAGTATGGAGTATGGCCAAGGACCTCAAAACTTATTTGCATTTTTGCAGCAAAAGGCCATTCTAAAAAGTCATGGAAATCTTAATTGTTTGTCATAATCCTGTGACAGCTGCAATGTCAACTTGGATTTAAGCTCTCAGCCTCCACTGAATTACCTATCAGCTGATAAATCATGTTTCAGATGATGTCATTAGGGAAGCTTATACTGTACATCAGCAAAGAAATTTTGAAAAGAAAGACTACTAGTTTGGAGACTGAATCACATCACGGAAATCTTATGACTGCCCTGCATTGCAGTGAGCTAACATTCATACTGAAGTAAAAAAAGCTGAGGAAAGTTCTGCTTAGATGAGCAAGTGGTGTCCAAAAGCAGCAAATAGCATGTGTCTAGAAAGGAAGATAAGAAGAGGGTAACCATGCAATAGTACTCCTTGAGAATTGTCTCACAGCCTTCAGAGATTTGTCATTCAGGGGTTTGCCTAAACCAGGTATTGATACTACTTTATACAGTAATAGTAAAGCAAGGAAATAAAGAGATTACCGTGTGAAGGAAAGGAAGTGCTTGTGTTGAACACACCATGAATCTGAGGGCACCCTGAGGAGGTTTTCTGTTGCATTAATTTCTAAAAGCATATGTTTTCCATGTCCCTTTCATGTTAGCTGGTGAAATTTCCTCAATTAACTAATATTTTGCTCCATAAGGTTTGCACTGCCTGTGTTGGCCATCTCGGAAGTTGTGCACCTGCCAGACCTTCTGCTTGTTATCTAGCATGTGTTCCTGGACTCCTTTCTTTTGCAGATCTGGATTTGAACACTCAAGAAGATGGAGTTCCCTGTCTTACACAGTTGTTCTCTGTGAAAGCCAGGCTGTTAACATATGTGAGGGCAGTGCATTTCAGCTGCATTCTGACATAGCCCTGATAAATCCAGCAGTGTGTGGCAGTTAAGTGATATAGCAGTTCTCAAAGACAGCAAAGATAATTGCTGGGCATTTTTCCAGTAAAGCTCTTCATAAAAATATGAAGTCATTCAGGCTGTGATCTGGGCCTCTTGCTTCAGGGAGCTGCAGTGTTTTCTAGTCTGCTGCATACAGGCAAGGTTCTTCAGGAAAACTGGAGAGTTTGGGAGAAGGAGATGATAGACTATGTAGCATCCCATGTAAACCAGGTAATGGGAGTGTTATAGTAATGACTGTTAAAAGCAGTGGTGATCCTGTCATGTGCAAGGATGCCAGTTGTCCAGAGAAAAATGAAATTTCAAAGTGCCTGTTCTAGCTTAAATAGTAGCAAAGCAGTTAAGGCATTTTGCTGTGGATATCAAACTTAAGTCTTACTTTAAAGTAAGTTTCACATTTGCTCATGCTTACTGCTTCAGGTTTCCTCATGCTCAAGGAGGAAATGGAGATGAGAGCAGGTAAATGGATACTTCTTGGAGGCTCCAGTTGCAGAGTAATTTAAAGGATATCTACTCAGCGTGGCATCCAGCTGTGCATAACAGCAGCAGCTGTTCTGATGGCCTCTGTAGCCTCTCTAATGATGTCTTCACCAGCATTGCTGCTTGCCTTCATCAAGCTACAGACTATTCAAGGTGGGGAATAAAGTACAGAAAGATCTTTTTTGTTTGCTTGTTTCTTTGCTTTCTATTTGTTTTGTTTTCTTTCTGAGTCAGCCAGCTATGGGGAAGGAGCTTGTCCTGGTAGTTTGATGTCCACCTAGACATCAGTCCAGGGAAACCTACTGATAATGGTACTGGGCTTAGGCCCAGTTTAGGAATGCGGTCCTAACTCAAGAAGAGTAATGTCTTAAGTTTTGGTAGAACAGCTCAGTATTCATTGTGGATGCATGCAATTCTGAGCTGATGTCAGCTGTAGTAGTGAGACAAATAGGTAGTATTTATATAATGGAGTTACAATGGTTTACACAGAGCCAGGAAGAACAGTTCCAGAATAAAAAGAGAAGCATAACCCTCACCTTTGCTTTCTGATTCCCCTCCCAGCCTATACTGTGTTACGCTATGCTATGCTGTGCTATATTTTGCTATGTTATTTCTACTCTTGGCTAATACACACACACGGAAATATAAACTAAGGAGCTGTGAAGGAGACTCTGTTCTTTTCTGAATCACAGAAACGTGGTGTAGCACAGTGAAGACTGAAGTGCTGCTCTCTTTAATCCACTGCACCACAGCAGATAGATAGACAATTTCATTCTTTAAGGCTGCCAATATTTTCATGGGGAACTAAGTTTTACAGAAGAGGGTGAATAAAATTAATTAAACTGAAGTAGAGCATATAAGGTGGGTTGAAGATACATCATTTCATGTTTGTTATATCTGCTCAGGCAATGCTCAGCAAATGTGGCAGAAGGCCCGCGTAGTTGAACAAGGTGCTCATGACTAAACTCAGGCATAAAAAGGAAAAACACAGGATGTGGAAGCAGGGATAATAGTAGCATCGGCGTCAGAGATACTGTCTGAGTATGCAGGGGTGGGGTTAGGAAAGCCAAAGCACATGAATCTAGTGGGGGACATGAAAAGGTAGCAAGAAAGGCTTGTACAGATATATCAGCAAGATGAAGAGCTTGCTGAGTGGCAAAATGTGGTCTGGCTGAAAATTGGGCTGAGGCCCTGATGACAAAGGACATGGAAAAGGACAAAGTTCACAGTGCTGTCTTTGCCTCATCCTTTACTGATAAGAGTACTCTTAGGAAACTCAGGTCCCTGAGACAGAGAGGAAGTCTGGAGCAAGGAGATCTTACCCTCACTGGAAGACAATCAAGAATATCTAAATAAACTGAACAAACACAAGTTCCTAGGACTTGATGAGACGCAACCATGAGTGCTGAGGGAGCTGACTGATGTCATTTCAAAGCCACTCCCGACTATTTTTGAAGGGCCGTGGTAACTGGTGAGAAATTTCTGAGGTCAGGAAGAAAGCAAATATCACTCCCATCTTTAAGAAGGGAAACAAGGAGGATCTGGGAAACTGTAGGACAGGCAGCCTCACTTTGATCTCTAGGATGGTGATGGAGCAACTGATTCTGAAAAATATTTCCGGACGTATAAATGGTGAGAAGGTTACTGACAGTAGTCACCTTAATAAAGCTAAAACTGTGCTTAAACAATCTGATAACCCAGAATGAGATGACTGGCTTGGTGGGTGAAGCAATGAATGTTTTCTTGACTTCAGTAAGGCATTTGGCACTGTCTCTCATAATATCTGCGTAGACAGCCTGATGAAGTCTGAACTGGATAAGTAGTCAGTAAGGTGGTCAGGAAACTGGCTGAACTACTGGGCTCTGAAGGTTGTGATCAGAGGCACAAAATTCAGATGGAGGCAAGTCACTGAGGCTCAAGCCTCAAGGTTCAATACTTGTGCCAAAACTGTTTAACTACCTCAATATTGACCTGAATTGGGAGATGGAATGCACCCTCAGCAAGTTAGCTGATGACACAAAACTGATAGGAGTGGCTGATACACGAGATGCTTGTGGGGCTATGGGACCCTGACAGACTTTAAAAAGGGCAGAGAGGAACCTTGTGAAGTTCAACAATGGGAAATGCTGTCAGGCACCTGGGGAAGAATAATCCCATGCACCAGGACAGGCTGGGGGCTGACCAGCTGGAGAGGAGATTTACAGAGAAGGGCTTGGAAATTCTGCTGATCAACAAGCTGAACATGGGTCAGCAGTGTGGCCTTGTGGCAAAATGAGGCAGTTGTAGGCTATGTTAGGAAGAGCACTGCCAGTAGGTCAAAGGAGGTGATCCTTTTTCTCTTCTCAGCATTGGTGAGGCTACATCTGGAGTGATGGGTCCAGTTCAGGGCTCCCCAGTACAACAGAGAAATGGGCCTGTTGGAGTGAGTCCAGCAAAGGACCATGAAGGTGAGCAAGGGGCTGGAGCATCCCCCCTGTGAGGTGAGGCTGAGCGAGCTGGGCCTGTGTAGCCTGGAGAAGAGATGACATTTAGGGTGGATCTTATCAGTGTGTATAAACATCTGATGGGAGGACATAAAAAAGGAGGTTAGAACCAGACTTCTTCATCAGTGCCCAGTGATAGGATGAGGGGCAATAGGTACAAACTGAAATATTGGACATTGCATTTTAATATAAGACCTTGTTGACTGTGAGAGTGGTTGAACACTGGAACAGGTTTTCCAGAGTGTCTATCCTTGGAGATATTCAAAACCCAAATGGGCACAGTCCTAGACATCCTGTTCTAGCTAACTCTGCTTGAGCATGTAGTTTGGAGTAGAGCATCTCCAGAGGTCACCTACAGTGATTCTGTATTGTCTCAAACAAATTATGCGCTCTTTGCCAGATAGAGTTTCAGTAAATGCTTATCTCCTGGTCTATGTAACTTTAACATTTCATTTTGTAACTTACATTGCTATGTAACCAAATTATAACAGTGTTTCAGTGAAAAGAAGCCAACCTCTTATGGCAATGGTTTAAGTTCTAATTCATTAGGGAAAAAAAAAAAAAAGATAGATGCCCTTTAGCTATAAAACATAGAGAGATGTATAATTGTACTATTCTGCTATTAAAAAAAAGATTTAAAATATAAGGTAGAATATTTTGCTTAATCTATTACTTAAAGACCATAAAACTTGTTTTTCTAGCACTATATAAAGTGCTTCCAAGAATCTAAGCAAATGCCTACTTTTTCCAGCTGTGATCTGTACTTTAATTTTGTTGTTATCTGGCTATCCAGTGTGCTAGCTCTTCACGTTTCAGAGACCAGGAAATAGTGTAATAAAGTTTGTCTTTCTTCTGCTTGATAAGAGGGATACAACCCTCTGGTCATTCTGAATTGCAGAACCATTTCCTAGGCTTGCTTTGCAAAGAAGAAAATGCCAGAACACTGCAAAGGTCATTGTCAAATTACCTATTGTATTTAAGCTCTGGTTAAGTTTGGAGCCACTCACTGAGACCAAGACTCCCTTGGTTTAGGCAATGTATAGACATGTTGTGAAAGATGGTCTTTACCTGATGTCTGGGCAGTGTGAGTAGAAAATAGAGTTTCTGGGGTATGCTGTACGTCCACTATCAGCTAGCCCTGGGAGCACGGGGCATGAGGCTTCCATGTCTGTGGAAGGACAGACAGACACTTGCAGCTGAATGTGAGATTGTCCTTTGCCCACCTCCCATCTTCTCACCATTGTGAGAGTATGGGGAGATCTGAAACCTTTCCCTAGACTGGATGTCCACACTGAACCCTGGGGGGTGTGACAGAGAGGAAGGACAAGGGAAGGGAACAGTTCCTGAGCTCCACTGTTCCACCTATGCATTACAGGCAGGTGAGGTTTACAGGCAATTGTAAACTAATTCTGTAAGCTGTAATTCTGACAACAAATTCACGCAAATTAGGCTGGGCTTCTCAGCAAAGCCCTAGGCGCTAGGAGACGAGATGATGTGCCCAGAACAGGAAGGGAAGATCACCTGCTGTTGTAATCACAGGATAATGCTTCCTCCTAGGCTTTATTAGCATGTAAGGAGAATATTGTATCCATTTGTCATAACAGCCATTTGGGAAGCAGAAGGATTATGTCCCTGGAATTGGAAACCAAGCTCAAAGAGCAGATAAGATATTGCCCCAGCAGCCTCCTTCCTGTGTGTCCTTTGAGTTGAAGAAGAAATTATGCTTTCTCACCCACAGTCCCAAAGGTAGGTCATTCTACCTCCTGGCACAAACCAATTGGTGATGTAGCCAGTAGGGCTTTTGGGGCATATCTGTAATGGTTTGTGACACCTATTGCGAGGAAAAGTAGGAAATCTTTCACTGTGTACACACTCTGTGTCTTAATAATTAGGCTGAGGAAACTGTATTATAATTAAATTATGTCATGAGGGCTTCTTCACTTTGCCAGATCACATTAGCTCTTCCCCACCATCTTTGCTATTTAAAGGTATAATGCTGCGATTGTAATCCAATTTGCCATATGAGGGATATGAAATACGAAGTCTTTATATCATCAGTTCGGTCTTTGCTAAGTCTAAGTTTTTTTTTCTTGGAGATGAAATTGTCAACTTTCATGACTAGGCTTGATCTACATTTATGAAGGTCAGATAGCCCTACAGATTCCAGTTTACTGTGTATATCTCACCATCTGCAGCATAGCTTGCTTTATTTTAATATAAAAAGACACAATACAATAGTTAGAAATACTGTCTATGAAATATTTTCACTAGTTAAGAGTGACCTTGAAAGTAATTCACAAACACTGAGCACAATAATGCAGCAGCATGGACAGACTGTGTAAAACTGTTCCCACTAAGCAAAAATGTCCCCAGAAGAAAGAAAGCACTGAAACAGAGACCTAACTATGCTCAAATATATGCAAAATAATAAATCCTTAAAAAATTCCTACCAGTAAGAGAATTTCATCATGGTTGGTTGGCCTTGCCTATGCCCAAGCTAATTCAAAGTCAACAGTCATGCAGTCCTGTACATGCTCTACTGTATATCATCTAAAAGGCATTTTCCCCTCCAACTGCAGGAAAGCTTCAGTTTTGATCAAATGCATTGCTTTTTGCTTGAATTTTTACCTGTATTGATTGATGACTACCATACTGTACATGTAGTACCTAAGCAAATAAATTAATTTTGATCTCATTTTATTTATGGGGTACCTTCAAGGGATATTTACATTCATTATATAATATTTACATTGTGATAGATTTGTTTATAACAAATGGTTTTCCTTCAAATGTTTACTCAGTTATGTGATTGGCAAATATGACTTCAGTGAGCAAGGAGTAATTTTGTTTGTTTGCCTCCGGCTGGTTCCTATTTGCCAAATGAAAAAAAAAAAAAGCCTTGTACGAAAGGAAGGGTGCTGTCAGGTAGAGAGAAGGGCCAATGATGTACAAGTCATAAGAGGAAAATTATGTCAGATTTGACTTAATGTCTTCCTTTTGCTCTCTCAAACTGGTGTAAGTTGTGGTGGAAGTTGTACCAAGTCTCTACCACAGTGAGGGGACAGTCTGACTTGTGACATCTCTTTCCCAGACTTGCTGTGTGATCTTATCTATTTGGACAGGTCACTACAAAAAGATACATATGCGTCTAAAGACAGGAGGTAGATCAGTCACGGCCACACTTCTGAGTGACCCCACTAGAGGCTGTCTGTGCCATCCGCCACATCAAAACTTCTAAGCATCTAAAGTCTGATGCCTGAAAAGAAGAATGAGAGGTTCAGTTAATCACACTGGTCTCAAAGGTAATCAAGGGCATAAGTTGGTAAAGCAATAGCTTAGCTTTCAAGCTAGGGGGTGGCATTTTGTGAGCACCCTGATTTTGTTGGTGTCTGGTAGGCAAACTCCGAGGATAGGTGTCAGATCAAGTAGCTGGTAGTCATGCAGAGGACACCAAACCAATCCAGGAACCATGCTTGGAGGAAGGGTACTAGGGACTCAAAGCGCCTCTCAGTAGCGTTGGACTCATATCTGAGTGGTGCTGCAGGGAGCTTCCTGGGTACTCTTCTAAAGGATCCCATCTCTGAACCCTACCTACTGCTCCCTACCCTGATTTTCCTCTGCTCACAGTCTTTATTCAGAGCTAGGATGGACAAGGAGGAATTACAGCCCCTTTCTGTGCAGATATATATTTCTTGTCATAGTCCCACCAGCAGGACCGAGGCTGCACTCTGTCTTGGCAAACCTTCCTCAGAGATCTCAGAAATATTGATATCACAAGGATTTGCCCAGCTAACACTTCAGCATAAAGCATTTACTTTACTTTTAAGTAAAAATTTGAAATTAATCTGTTTATGAATGCAGGTCACTGCAAAGAAGAACCAGGTGCTGAACATCCTGCCTAGTGTATCCCAATTAGCACTGGTTTATTAAGTCGCCAGGGTGCTGGCCTAGAAGTAGTAGGTTGCTTTGTAAAACAGCTGGGCAAACCTTAATTGTTTTTATTAATGAAGCAAGCTTCCCTTCCTCAGCATTTCTTTAATGGAATTGTGGGTTCTTCCTTGGTTAGTAAATCAAATCAAACCACATTTGCACAATTTTTTATCATCAGCAAATTGTAGTTTGGATAAGAAGACCATGTGAGTTTCAAACACAACTCATGGATAATTAATGCACGTTTCATGGCAATAATTGAAATTATTAGCTCAATAGGGTTTCTGACTGAAAAATATTCTAATATTGAAAGAGAAATATTTGAAAATAACATTTGATGTCGGTTTAGATTGTATTTATCTTGTGAAAATGATTCATAGTTCAAATAAATATTTCAGCAGCTCTTTATGGAATGATGTTCCTGTAATTTGTAATAAGTGTGTGACACACCAAAGTGCTACTAAGAGACTGTTATTTCTTGCACCAATCACTTGATGCAGGTGATTGTTTTGTGAGATTAATACTCTTGTCACATAACACTTGCTGCTCTGTACTGTTACATCTTCCCCTTTATTGTGTCTGTGAATCAAATGCAAACAAAATTACGGTACCAGGCAAATTTGACAAGAATAAAATAACATCCTTAGCCAATATTGCAATGCCTCTGAAAGGCCAATAGGGATTATTTTCTCCATTTTATTAATCATATTTAGTGATGTAATAAAAAGTCATTCTCTCACAAAGTCATGGACTTGATAGGATTGGTGCGGATATAGTCAACAGAGCTCTGCTCTTCAGGATGCTGCTTCTGCACGGTGGTGATGCAAGCGTACTGCAGCAAACGTGCAGCAGCTGAACAAAGAATATGTCTCCATCGGTGGTTTATAACATTTTCTTGTGTTAACAAGGAAGGCTGTGGACCAGGTGCTAAATCAAGAACATTGGTCCCTGAAGTACATACTTCCAAAGCCATGGGAACAGGGACACTAGGTCATGAGAATGCTAACAACTGGAACAACCTTTCCAAATGTAAGCAAGAATATAACATGCAGTATGTAGTCTCATATGCTATGTGATTGTAGTGCTAACACTGGAGTAGGAGGAACTGTGGAAAGCTGTATTTGTCACTGGTCCTGTGACCTACTGCCCTTTTTAAATTTGCTCTCCGTGAGGTGATCAAGTGCTCATATTACAACATGGACCAATTTGCAACAGCAAACTGTTATCTCTAACTCCCCACTGAGCCCTATCGCTGAGCCCTTTTGGCTATCACAGCATAGCACCTTTTTTCCCACTTGGCTGAGAAGTTTTAAAACCACTTACTTTGCATTTTTATTTTGTACAGTCTGATAATGGAGTGTTTTGGGACCCAAATCTGTAAATGGACAAAGTGAAACTGCTTGTAAACATAAAATGAACCTCTTGGCACTTGTACTTGCAGTAAGTATCCGTAAGAAAACAATCGTAAGTGTATATATGCAGTATTTTTATATAACATCTTTGTAAAATCTGAGTTGTCAAAATTGCTGGCACCCTGGCTTTTCATAGGTGCTGGGGAAGCAGGTCTCTGCAAGAAGAAATTCATAAATGAAAGAAAATAATGAGAAAGTATTGTGAGAGAGGGAGGTGAGGGAATTCCTGAAGGTTTCTCTAGGATCAGAGGGTGAGGATCTTTGTTTTCTCACCAGAAGGAGTCTTATTTTTTTCAGTCCTGGATGCCTCTAACAAGGCGTGCTTTTTTTTTTTTTTTTTTTTTTTTTTTTTTTTTTTTTTTTTTTAAGTGATTGTATACTTTAAAAAATGCATCTCCAATCTTGGGACATTTGGAGATGGGTAGGGAAAACTTCCAGGAGGAGGTATTACCACCTTCCTAGCATACCATTCTATTACCACCATTCCTAGCATCCAAGAAAATGTCCAGAGATACAGGTGCTCTATTGGGAGAAGAGGGAAAGTCCTTCCAGTCTTTTCTATTGATACGGTGCTGCTTTGTATAAACAGGTCTTAATGAAGGGAGTGAAACCAGATGTCCCAATCAGCAAGTCCCCAGCAGGACAGACTTCTGTTGTTAGAGGTTATTTCTCAGTAACACTGGGAAGGGTACAGCTACAATACCAGTGAGTGGTGGAGAGCGTTTTCCTCCAGAGCTGGTGATGTAATGCCAGGCTTCAATCCAAGTACCCTGAGGGCTCACACAGAAAGAGCTGTTTTAGCAGATGAGGCAAGGAGTATTTTGCAGGATGAGGACCTGAGGAAGATAACATGCTGATAACGTATCTTTACGTTCTGCTGAGTGGGTAACCTATCTGTGGCTACTTGGTGCATGTCTGCCCACATCCACATCAAATTACCCACAGGTTTCCACTCTTCTCTACATGGAGGTTTTAAGAACTGCGGCATCTTGGACCTGCATGAGGAGCCCCTGAAAGCTTTAAGAGGGAGCTTAGTAAGGTGCCAATTTCAGTCCTTTCAGCCACGTGTTTTCTTGTCTTTTGTGATTTGGGTCTGGATCTTCCAGACACAAAAATGCATTATTTGCATCGGCCTTTCAATGTCCCTGCAGGACTGAGTTGTAACAGGATGAGGTTTTGGGAAAAGGGGGACTTGGCTACTGTAGCTATAGGGAGAGGGGAGAGCAGGAGGTGCTTAGTGCTGATCCCAGGAGAGCTGAACCCTGGGGGACCCTTCTTTAGGGGAGGCCCAGATACCATGAGAGGCCAGAGAAAGGGACCAGATCAGAGCCAACCGCTCTGATGGGGTTGAAGTGCAGGTAACATTTCATAAGAAGAGTTCAGTCAAGAAGGCAGCTGTAAGGGTAAGTGAGGATCTGCAGAAATGTCATGCAAGTTTCTAATGTTTACAAGACAAAGTATGTTTGTCAAGAAGAATTTACCTTCTCTCAGCTCACGCAATAAGTGAGGAAGATTAGACGTACCACTTCTTTCAAATGTACAATAAATAAAATGCCAACTGCTGCTAGAAAATGCTGAAAAAGAAAGTTATCTTAAAATAGTTATCTAACCTGTACGTTTTCCTTTCAGCTGCTATAATTTCTCTGCCACTCAGTAGCTCAGAGAGCAATGCTCAGCATGTTTTACAAGCACTTTATTCAACTTGAGAAGAAGAATAAAAAGGTCATCTTTCTAATGCTGTGTAATCCTGCACACTATTAAGTATCAGAGGTACTTCTCTTTTGTACCAATTGTACTGAAAAACAAGAGTGGAAGCAGTGAGCAGCTACAAAGCGTTCTGTTGGGCATTTACCCAAATAAAGCCAGGAAAAGTCCTTTCCAAAAGAGACATACTAGATATATTTGCAAGCTGTAGCACTTCTGTCATCCTGCCCAAGTGTTATGGCTCATATCCTTAGCTGTGTCCAGTGGAGCTATGCAATGGATTTGCCCTCATTTCCATGTGCAATTATGTGTATTGATTATCTGAGCTAAATGATGCTAAAGCAACTCAGTGATGTTTGCCCAAATGGAAAAGATAATCGGTCAAATTTGTCCCTGATGTAACTGTTCTTATCAGTCAAGATCTGTGAAGGATGAATTTGTCTTGAGAGAGGGAGCACTGCCCAAGACTTAAGCAGTTGCCAGAAATAAACCAGGAAATATAAAATAGCTCTCCCAGAGAAATAAATCTCCAAATTAGTGCTTCCCTGCTTGGATCCTGAAAGGCCTCAGTGAAGGGGAAGTTGCTAAGTCAGGATGTTATCTACTAACCTCTCATGCTTGGTCTTTGCTCAGGTGCTGGGGCTACTGCAACTACACTGATGTGGCATCCAAAGGGCCTCGTCTGGACACCTTCCCCACTATGCCTTAACTGGGGCAGGGAGGCAGGCAGATGTCTATGCCTGGGGGGTTTGGCACACAGACATCTCCCCACCTCCTCCAACTCACTTTTCTCTTTGTGATTTTGTGCCAGGAAGACTTGGAGCACTCAGTCCTTCGCTCTGTGTCTCCATGCATGCCCAGAGAAGAGGAGGCAGCTGTAACTGCCACAGGGTAGACCAAAATGTGGTGCAACCACCTAGAAATCAATGGGAAACTTCTTGTGAGCCCGAGAAGCTCTAGCTATGCAGGTTTTATCTCTAAATAAAGCAGGAACGTGGACTTTGGCCTGAAAGTCCCAACTAGCCCATGCTTGTTGTGCCTCCGGCACAACCATCTTTTAGAGGGAATCTGAATGGGAGACAGAGAGCTGGCGAGGTCAGAACAGATCCCTTTTTATTTATCCGCATAAACAACTGCAGGGAGCTGAATAAAGTGTTAGCTGGGGAAAACAGACCACGCCAGCAAAAGGGATGAATCAGTTCTGAAGACAGATGCATCCTGCACACAGCTTCTCTGGCCTGCCAAATGTCCCGCACCCTATCTCCAGGGAGAGTCAAGCCACGATTTTCCAGTACTGCTGGGTATTTTTAGGCAAGTTTTCCACCAGGTTCACTCCTCTTAAATGCTAGTCATTAATGCAATACACATTCTCTTTGTGGCATTTTATGCTTTGAGTTTCCTGGGAGGATGGATTGTTTTGTAATGACGGTAACCCTAATGAATGAATAAATGCCAACTCAATATTTCATTAAGTAAAATAATACAGGTGTTCTGGATAATATGCTAACATAATTTTACCTATATATCAATTCTGATATGAATTTCAATGTGAATTTCAGTGAATTTTTGACTCTATCCAATAGAGACCCAAATGAACAATTCATTAGGAATAATTTATGCAGCAGATTCCACCCACTTTTCAGCTTGCAAATTACTAGAATTCCTCTATAATGGTTGTGTCTTCCACTCAAGATCTCACTCTCCAAACATAGATTGAGGGCAAACAAGGCTATTCTAAAATAAATTTTATTCTAAAATAAGACTATTCCAACACAAATAAGTAACTCTACCTACTGGTTGCTTCTAGGTGGTGATGCAGCTCTTCTGTGAGCAAGTATAGTATCCAAAACACACTGTGATTATTTTCTTTTTTTGCTGTTTCTTGTTGCAGAGAAAGAATAGAGGTAGTCGTCTGCTTGCTAGCAGTTTTATGCAATTATCACAGGCATATTTATAGAATTCACTTCTGTGTGTTTTTGTCATGTGATTGGTCATCTCTGTGTTATTTCTGTTGCTAATTTGGTAACAAACAATCTTTGTGAAGAACATCTGAAAAAAAATCACTAACATTCCCAGGCTTAGAAGAAAGATCAGTAGGGAGTGCAGAACATTGCACATTGCTTTTTCCAGAACTATGTTTATGAGCTTCAGTGCTAAAAAACCTGAATTGTTTCCTGACTGATGAAAGGGAAAGACATGGCAAGCAGATTTATCTGTGGCTATTTAGAAGGCCTTGCATTCTTTTTTTTTTTCCTGCTATGCTTTAAACAGTGTAATCATATTTGCAGAACTACTGTGTGATAATCTTTCTCATTCTGTTTTTGATCAATTATTGCAGCATTTAATTTGAGACTTTGAGGAGCTAGTGGATGCTCTGTTCATTCTGTACACAGTTCAGAAGAGGCACTCCTAATTGTGCATGGAGGAATGAAACCATATGCATTTACTTTTAATAATCCCAGTGTTTCTGATTCAGAGAGATGTTTTATCTTCTGAACAGCTCATTTGAAATCTTACAGCTCTTCAGTTTGTTCTTTTGTTTGCTTTTCAGAATACAATGTGGCAGTCTGTATTTCAGCCTCAATAAAGTATTGCATTTGGTATTCATCCTCTCTAAAAGGGATTCTTATCTCTTTACAAAGATGGATAGCTTGGTCATGGCAAGCAAAATACAGCCTCTGAAAGAAGTGGGGAACAATCTACAAATGAGGCTGTAAAAATAAATGACACATTAGATTCACTAGCCAAGCAAGATGCTACAGCCTACATAAAGACAAAGATGCTGACTTGACAGGACTTTGTGAGCAGAGCTTCTTCAGGCAGCAGAGATTTAAAGCTACTTGTACATTAACGATACTGTCTGTTAAGTGAATTACATCGGCATTGGTAAATCCTATTCTCGTTAAAAGTCAATCTATAGTTGGCACTAAACTCATACTTTGCAGGGGTGTCTACATGTTGAATCGTAAAAATTATCATTCTGGGCTTGACGAGAAGAAGCTCAGCTGAGGGCTGAAGCCTTACTTTAGTAGGTGATATAGAGAAAAATTTTTTAAGACACTAAAAAAACCACTAAAATTCATCTACAAAAAAGATATTGGAAGACAACTTGCTATTAATTTTCTGCAGACAGACAGAGGAAATATCTTAATGATCTTTGAGTTACAGGTTCATCAAAAGTCTCAAGGTCAAAATTTGAAAAATGAAGAAGATTCTTGGCAGAGGGCTTTGGAGAGTTTATATTACAGCCATTGGAAAACAAATTCCTAGAACCTCTGCAAGCCTCCCTCACTTCCTCTGTCATGGAGGAGTTAGGAGTTTAGCAGTTATCTCCATATTATTCTTGGTTACTTGGTTACTTATATCCAATTTGGAAATAGTTTTAGGCTTCTATTTGGTTTAAGTGACTTTGTGATTGTAGTTGATGGAAGAGTCTTAATAGAAGAGAGATCCTGGGGAAGGAGGACTGATAGGATGACTCCTTTAGTATATGTTAAGGCATAAAAAATGCAAGGAAAATGGGGAAAGGTGTGTGAATGGGAATGACTGAGCTTCCCTCTTCATACACAACTAAAGAATTAGACATATTCACTTTAGGGCACAGATTTTGAGACTGGTTCCCCAGATTCTATAAGAAGTAACTGTACCTCTCAAGGTATCCAAGTTAGGAAGTCATACAAAGCAAATAGACTGCTAAGTTTTAAAGGATTATAGCTGAATAAAGAATATATAATTTTGTGGCTCTTGGAAAACATTTTTTTGATCAAACAATGTATCAAAACAGATTGTCTGGCTTTTGGACACACTTGCCTACAAAATACTGTCCCAGTGATTTGATCGGATAGCTAAATCTCTAGAAAGTGTGAAGATTTCCCTGGTGATGTGAAAGGCAGTAGGGCATGACATTATGATGTATACATTTCAGGAAAGGGACTTGTGAGTGTGGAAGAGACTAGCTGGAGATGCACAACAGCAGGAAAGAACACTGCCAAAACAACCTAGAGTTTACATTCCTAGTTTGTTGTGGAGCTCATAATAGATGCAAGTTATTTCATTTTTATTCATCAAGGCCTATAGATAGCAAACTTAGTTCGACTTAATTGAGTTTTCTTGGCTTCATCTCTTAAATACATTTGCACTGTAACCATATATCTGCTTCCTTATTGATTATTTCAATTATATGACACTTTTCTTATAAAGTGTCTCTTGGGAGACACGACATTTTTGGACAAAGACCCTTTCCATGTCACAAACTGTGAACTGAGATCAAAACTGACTGAAAGGAAGGTGCAGAGCACTAGTGTGTATACAGTAAAGCACACTTTCTATTTTCTTTTCACCTCCTCAGAAGTCTTCTGATTGGTAAGTAAGAAGGCATAAGTAAGAATTTTTGAGTAACCCATAAACCCAAGTAAAAGAATAACGATTGTATTTATATGACTATAATCTTGAGGTGATGTGTAAATGCATTTTATTCCTTAGAGTATTATGCGCAAGTACTGGGTACAGCCTTTCTGAAGGTAGACTAAAAAAGAGGATTTGATACTGCTTGAGTCTCAATGTCTTATGATGAAGTTGATTTGACCTAAAGGCTTCATTCTGTACTGCCATTTGGAAAAATTATAGTGTATATTTGGAAAAATATAAGTGTAGATCTTAGTCATCCAGGGTTTTAGCAAGATCCTCAGAGGGGCTTTGCTTCCTGTAATCATTTCCATCTTCTTGCATTATCCTTCAATCACCCTTTAGGCAATAGCCTCATGCTTTTCATTGGCATGTTCACATATTTGCAGTACAATATCATGTAAAGAGGTATTGTATGCATCTTGAAGGCTTCAGATGTCTTATGATTCTTCAAAAATCTCTGAGGAATGATAATGAACTCATTCCTTCAACAGTCTTTTTTTTTTTCCTTAAGAAAAAGTTGAAGTGCATAATATTTTAAAATTATTATTGTAAAGTGATGAAAGTAGAGCCTTTGAATGACAGCAGTATTCTTCTCTTTATCTTGCACATTTAAAAGAAAAAGGGTAGTCCGAGAAGCAGGTTCAGTTTTTGTCACTGGTGATCCTTATTCTGAACTCATACTGGAATCAACCAAAATTTCCTCCACTGAGTGCACATGAACTGCTTTATTTTTTAGCATCTGCATTGATATATATAGTGTTCATCTCGCAGAAGAACCTGATTGCCCACCACCTCTCTGTAATATCAAAATGTAGGAAGATGCACTTCATCCCTAAAGCTGTTTGTATTTTTAGAATTTTTTTATTTCAAAAGCGATCCAATGGAAAAAAAAAAAAAGATGTGCTGCTTTATAACTGAAAGGTTGTTCTCACATATTTTTAAACAACAGGATAATAACCTGTTATTGTGGGAAAATAAGTTGCTGTTTATTCACAAATTATACATATATATCAAATCCTTAAATATTTTATGTGTTTTATTTGGGTGAATGTATATGTACATACACATATGAACACACATGGCACTTTTTATGTGATCAGACTTCAAAGCGTTATCTGAGGAATCAGTTGACCAGTGGTTAAGTAATAGCTTCAGTATTGATGAGTATTCATTCATATTTAACCTTCTTTGAAGAGCTTTTAAGTTCAAATGGCCCCAGAGGCTTTTCTTACTCTCCTTTCTTTGGCAGGAACTTTAAATTCTACTTTTATTTTTATCTTTTTTAACACAAAACAACTTCAAATGATTTTTTTCTTTTTAAAACTGAAAACTTAAAACATAAGCCTCTGAAGGTACCTTCCTATTGTCCACTGGGGCATAGCTGGATTCCATCTATGAATCGCTCTTTGTTTGCAGGTAGTTGTTTGCCTGGAACCCCTTGTCTGGAGGGCACTGCTGGCTGCGTGTGGGCAGATCGGAAGCGTGGAGGCAGTTTCAGCTCAGGGGGTGCTCTCTACCCACACGCTCATCTCTAGGAGAAGCCCATGCAATCTCAAATCCTCAACTCTTTATGTACATAAACATGTTGTTTTTCCCTATTTGCATATGCAAACCACCTCAACAGTACCCTATTAGAAGCTGTTTTGGAGAGAGAGCCATCAATGGCATCTGCTTCCAGTTTGCTCCCAGTCATGGACCTTATTACAGTAACCTGACACCCACCAGAAGTTCAGGGAGCGCTAGGGAATATGCCATGTACTTAAAGTGGCTTTAGCAGAGCCACAACTTCTGGCAGACGTCCTAGGGGACACTGTCAGCTGCTGGTCCACATCAGGCATGAAAACTGTGTCATGACTTGTGAGATAAGAGGAATCAGCAGCTGTTCAGTGTGCTTGTTTCAGAGGTGATTGGCTTGAGACCTCAAGCATAACAACCTTCTGTTGGTTATTGCTTTCATCTTCTAAAAGCCTTTTTCATTGTAAATCAAAACTTCAAACATATGCTAGTAAATCGTGGAAGTTGTGCAGCTTGTGTACATGCTCTCTGTCCTAATCCCCTTTGCATGGGTGCTGGAACTATTCCGCCATACTCATGACCTACAGCTGCAGCATAGCATGGCCACCCTGACGGGCAAGGCTTTTAGAGATCACTGGTCGGGCTGTCACACCAAGGTCATTCACTCTGCTCTGCGGCTGCCTGCAGGTTACATGGAGTCAGGAAAGAAAAAGAAACATCTTATTTCTTGGGGTAAAGGTGGGGAAGGGTTTATGCTTGTTCTAACAGGAGAAGGAAGGAACATATGCAAACATGCTGGACCAAACAATTTGCCTTTCATACTTCATTGGATCTCGCGTTTATGCAATAACCAACAGGTATTTTTTAGCCCAATTCTGGACCTCTGTTGTACCAGAAATAACTTTCCAGAAACCATGTTCACATTCTTCAGAGCCCAGCTAGAACCGTTTTTCTGACAGCAGTGAGGATGCTCTCAGGGTCACCGCTGAGGGAACCTATCTTGAGGACAGCCACTTAAAAATACACATATTCCTTTAGGAGAGAACTGAAAGTGAGCTTATGATCCAACTTGTATGGCAAATATTGAACAAGACACCTGACCTCAGGCAGCAGGAGATGGGTACTGCCAGCTAACATTCAAATGGAAAAGCTGCTACTGGTGTTTCTTTCCCGTGACGAGGGGAGGATGCCAGTCTACATACACCCAAACCAGGTAGAGTTTCTGAAGGTGTGACCACACTGTGTGTCTGATTGCTGTGCCCCAAATAGCTACAATCTGCCAGATGAGGAGGGTATAGCTGTTGCGATTTCCACCCATAGGAAGTGTTACACACAGAGGGGGATGATATTTTATGGCTCAGTCAAGGAAGCTATATTATATCAAACTCTAATGATGACTGAGTAAAAATAGAAGATATTTTAGATTACTTTACATACTTGTTTTGAATGAAGTGCAGCATGACCATGTCCAGGGCCTTTAGAAGAGAGCTCGTACTTCAGAGCTCTGGAGTGGACCTCAGCAGATGTGCTTCTGAGTTTACAAACTGTTGTACACACACATGGGAGTTTTCATGAAAGATGCTGTAATTCTCCAGATAATCACAGAATCACAGAAGGGTTGAGGTTGGAAGGGCCCTCTAGAGATCATCTTGTCCAACCCCTTGTTCAAGCAGGGGCACCTAGAGCACATTGCACAAGGAAAACTTCATGATGGTTTCTTCGATGTTTAACCAACACTGTATTTAGTAGTACTAATAGCGGTTAAACAAATGACTTTTGTTATGTTCTTGCACATTTTCCTAATGAGCTATCCTTTCGATACTATATTTCTTCATATAATTTTTCATAGTTTACTTGATCTAATTTACTTGCCTGCTGGAAATGAAAACGAAGACTTTTTTTTTTTTTTAATCTCTTGTAATATATGACAGCAAGTGCCTTTTTCTCCAATGAAGACAGAAGTAGCAAAGAAAATAGACGGATTGGATACTTTAGTCCCAGTTTAGTTCCCATTCAAAAGGCACACTTATCCCACGTCTTCCCTAGCCCCTGTGGTATCCAGAGGCTATCACCGCTGTCAGAACCACACCACCAAATCTTCACATGGAGCAGGATGCTGTCTAGAGCTGGTCAACAAGAAACATGAAGGAGGGAGATGAATCTCTAGATGAATCTAGATGAATCTCTAGAGGCTAGAAATTGTTGCAGGGACACACCTTTATTCCCTCAGGCTGTAAAACACATTCCTGAACATATGTTCCTGCAGGTATTCTTCTGAAGAACCAAAAGGTCACTCAAGTGGATAACATGTGCAAGCACCTAATGCCTTTTATGCAGTAGTCTAGATGGTAGTATCCATCCAAGTCACTCTTCGCCTGGAGGGAAATCAGACCCTTACATCACTTTGCACAAGCAGTATCTTCACCCTGCTCTAGGCTGCGGAATGCTGGCTGAAAGAATCTCGTATTCCTTTTTGTGATTTCCCAGTTTTCATCTGGAAGTGCAGAAGATGATCTTATCCAAAGATGAATTTTCTTTCCTAGGAGTGGTGAGTCTGAACCCTCCTATCTGTGGGGACCTAAGCCTTTCACTTTCTGTCCAGAAATGATATTTCTTCTTCTCTTTGTCTCTTGACCTCAGTGCTATGAAATTGCCTTTGTACTACAACTCTCAGGTGGCTTCCACTGGGACTGACTGCAGACAGAGAACAGGGAAATATTCATGTAATAAATGGTAAACATCTGAATGCTGTCAAGAATCCTGTTGTGCTAAAGCACCGCTTGTTACCACCTGCTGCCTCCTCAGCCTCCATCTCCAGAAAGGTTCCAGTTCTGGGGATCAAATGGTAAATCTTACGTGGTAGCCATAGGCTCCCTGAGAAGTCAGACAATTCTGAGTGAAGACTCAGGAATCCCAGCTTAAGAAGGTGACGGACAGAGGGAAGGCTGTATTTGAGATTTTGAACAGATAAAAGCCAGCCTGCCAGTAAGACCAGGCTTTATGGCCTGTTCTTTTACTGTCCAGAGAAGCAGAACAGCTCCTTGCAGACCAGGAAAGCCAGTGCTGGCAGGCCTTGAAATAGGTTTAGGAAAGAGCTGCCAATTCCAGATGAGATTTAAAATGACCATAGCCAAATTAGTAATTAGAGAAACAGGATCCTTGGGATTCACCACAACACCCTCTGACCTCCAGATATCTTAAGTCATTGAGATAAATGAGCCTATTGAGCATTTCCACTAACTCTGTTTGAGCGAGTACAAATACTTCATGATTAAATCCAATAGCATGGTGTGCCAGGAGATGGATCATATAGAGCTTAACACCATCAGAAAATTGTATCTATTAAAGACACTTTCTGGCTAGCTCAGCCATTAACAGGTAAACTATAAAAGCATTGGCCAGAAATGCTGAATCTAAACAAAGCACAGCAGCTGAAACACATTACTTTATGGGGTTATTATAGTCCTAAATCTAAGGCTGTGGAGCCAAATCTCAGGGTTTTTTTCTCCTGTAGTGATTTGTTGCTGTAGGAAAGGAAAGGTTCCAGAACAGTGACTAAAGGTAATGCTTTAAGTACACTGACCATACCACCTACTGAAAGTAATGATGATCTAGAGCTTACATGATAGCAGTGTACTTCCTCCATTGCTTGTTTTAATTCAAACGGATAGAGTCATAGAACTGGCTGAGTTTTGCATAAATCACACACGGTAATATTCTTTCAAGGGTAATCACAACATTAATATCCCAGGCAGGGGAAGAAATAATTAAAATGTAGTAGGTTCCATATAGAGGTTTCCAATATTAATGTGAAACACCTTTAGTCAATATAAATGAACAGTAGCTTTAGTTCGTAGAAATGAATATTTAAAAACAATACTATAATGCATTTGCTTTCAATTGCTTTTTTTCTCTCTCTCGCTATCTTCATTCTTCTTGGTAATAATGGCATTTTTTTCCAACTAATAGCTTTCATTTTTCTTTTATAAGAACCGAAATGATGACACATCTCCCACATCCCTCCTCCTTCATGGGGCAGCAATATGTAGCTCCATAGAAACATCTCAAATGTATTGGGTAGCAGATTGCTCTTTCCACAAAAGGAACCAGACTTCAAACCCTTTTATTGTGGGCCCAGCTCAGCTGTCCCTGCTCATGCTGAAGAGTTTGTAAAAGAGCACCGAGACTCCCTGCCGAAGGTTGCAAGCTCGGGGACACGTCTGCAGCTGTCGATTTGAGCAGCGTGTCAGGGAAATGCTTTCACATTCTCCAAGATTTTTTTTCAATTAGCTTTGATATATAGCCATCTCTGACTCTGACCCTGTTAATACGCTAGTTACTGTGACATTTCTTTGCTGTTTACAGGCATCCACAATAGATTTTCAAACACAAAGGCAGATCAGGGTGAACTCTGAATTTCTTTTGGATTGAACTATTTAGATTCAATATCAGGATTAATGACTTCATTTTGTATTACTTCTTTAGATTACTAAGGAAAAAAACTAATAAATCAGTTAGTTACTATTTGATCCCTGCTGGTCTAAAAAAATTAATAATAAGAAAAAGGATGGGATTACAGAGTCTCGGGCACCTCTTGGATTTTTTTCAGAGCTAGAAAATGGCTATTTTGAAAACAATGAACCTGAATGCAGAGAGAAAATGAAGCTCATGCAACAACTTTATCACTTTAAAATAAGTAATGGACTACCCAGGAATAAGCTAGTGGCACAGCCAAACGACAGTGTTGGAGAGCTATAGTCAAAGCCAGGCTTTGACATCTGGCCCCTCTGACTGCCAAGTTTATTCAGTGAGTGATTGCAATGGATGGCTGTGCTAAAAAAAAAAAAAAAAAGAAAGAAAAAAAAGGATAGAGAGCTGACAAGGGATGCAACAGGGGCCACCTTGCCCTCCCATCTCTCCCTCTCCTCCACCCCCATATGTCATACTGCTAGTGAAAAGACCCATATCCTGCCGTATCAACAGTTCAATACCAAGCCCATGACAATGTTTTTTGGAGCTCTAAAGCTGCTCTAAACCTAAGCTTGTATCAAAGTCTAATCTGTGACCTACTCTATAGGATGCGTTTGGAGAAGAGCTCAGCAACCTGACCTTTTCAGAACTAGGTCATCCAAACTCATGTTATCATGCTGCTTTAAAGACCATATTTTAAACCACTCCATTTTTGCTAAAAGTCACACCAGGCCTTTGTATCAGCAGACTGCTGGTAAAACCACGGCTTGCTTAATGACACCAGCCATCTTTAACAGATAACTGAGAACCACTGCACTTTGTATTTTGGCTCTGTGGCTGTGGAAGGTAACTCCCTTCTGGCAATAAATCCTTATTTTTTTAGACTGTTTGTAACCCATTCTTAAGGACTTATGCACTATAACAACTCCTATTTACAAGCTGTCTACATTTGTTGAGTGAAATGCTGCTGAGTAAAAATGATCTGAATTAAACATAGTGATTTTAAAATTGATTACTGAAGTTGCATTAATACCCTTAGTTTGGGGAAATCATTGTGGAGAATGGAATTTAATTTCAGTCACTATAATTTACTTCCCTTTAGACTTTATAATTAAGGTAAATGAAATTGAATTTAGGTCTGTTTGTTTGTTTGTTTTTTAATGAATAATGGTGTCCATATAAGAAGTTTAATCTGGTTTTCAAGATATGTAGATTAGCTTTACTGAGAAAGTTCATAGAAAATATGTAAAAGAAGGTAAATAAATAGAGACTAGAGAAAATTCCTTTAAATCATGTAAATTCCTTCTTGTACCCCAGGACTTATTTCAGCTTTTCAACAGAAACAGCAGGTTCGGTGGCCACGTTTCCTAACTATGGTGGAAATATTGAAAAAATTTGCACCATGGGCCTTTATCACACTAAAACATACACACGCACACACTTCTACCTTTGAAATCAGTGTATTATTACAAATATGAGAGGTAGCAGCCTGTGTTAATGTTCACATAATATTGGTCATATGGTGCAAAACAGGAAATGACAGAGGGCAGAGGCCTCCTAACTCTATTCTTTAAATGTTTCTGGGCTCAGGGTGGTTTTTAAGAGTAATAAATACCCTGCATACAACAACTTCAGAACTTCCGTAGCAGTAGAATAGTAGTAGTAGTAGTATATGTGAACTTGTCAACTAGAACTTCTTTATCATAAATGGAAAGAAACTAGCACTTCAAGCTGCTGTTTATCTTATCTTGAAGTGTCTGACCAACCCATACTCTAAAAGTATCTATTTTCCTCTTTATCAAGGTATCCCACAGCTAGGTCAGATGCTGGTATATCTTGTGTAGATACTTATAATCAGGTAAGACCAACTTGTCTTCCTCCCAGGATGATTTCTGCCCAGGAACTCAAGACAGACATTAGAAGTGTGGAGTTCCTGCCCTCTGATAATGCAAATGCTTTCTCTGCTTGTGATAGATGGATGTGATTCTGAGAAATGTCATTGGAAAATGGTGCTGTCACTTTAGTTAAAAGTGTCTAGGTATGCTAACGACCAGTGCCACTGCTAGGGAAATCAAGGTAACTTGCTATCCTTTCCAGGAACAAGGAAGATGTGGGGAGAGAAAACGGATTATGCTTGCAGCTGTTTTGTCATTCTCTCTCTCAGCACAAACTTCTTTAGGAACTTTAATTTTCTAGTGAAACCCCTTTGCTTTCAGAAACTGAAGGTATATGTTTTTTCTCTAACTCCTTGATTAATAAAATGTACTGAGCACATTTCTTCATTCAGCAGATCATTATAATTCACCATTTGCTTCTAAGCTTTATTTATAACCACTTTATTCTTTCATCAGAAACTCATTTAAAATCATTTTAGTTTGCATAAGAAATTAGTAGAATGAACAATACGAGGTATTTTAAAACTATTCTATTCCAGTTACTTGCTTTAATGCATTCCACTCATCTTTTCTAACAGCATGTAGTGTGTCTATGCCAGCTACTCTGTCCAGGCTGTCTCCTGCCAGCCATATCAAAAAGGTTATTTAAGGAGAGCTTCATATTAATTTTTTTCCTCTCCTATTTTTTCCAAAGGTCTATGCGCAAGGCAGCGATAACGGCCTCACTCCTGGTTTATGGAGGAGTAGGAAAACTCTACCAGTGACTTCTGCTCCCTCAGTCTCATAGACACTCTGGAAACAAATATATTCAATCCTGCAGTGTGAATGGTGATCCACAGTGCTTCAACCATTCACTTGATTTTAAAGGAAGAAAAACATGAGTGCCACCAGTCTGACACCTCACCCTACCCTCACCCCCCTTTTTTTCTCTCTACTCTTAAAAAGACTGAACCAAAATGCAAATGCAGTCTTTCCCATAAAGATGTTAGTAATCTGATTAACTACAAGTAGCAATAATTGCATGGAGCTGAAGCCAAGCAAGTGCTGGCTGTTCAGGGCAGAATCTCTTCAAACCCTTCAAATATGAAACACAGTTCCCCAGCTAGCGAATCAGTAACAGACCACAGCAGAAACCTTAAGTGAAGCCATTCAGGGTGATATCTCTGCCAGACCCAAATATAGCTCTGAGATCAATGAGGTGACAAAGCTGGGTAACTGCCCACATGTTCACCATCTGCACTGTGCAAAGATGCAGGATTTCATGTAAACTTTTGGATATGCTCAGCACCACTGGGCTCTTGGTCCTGGAGTAATTCATTTAACTAGACACTGAGGTGCCTCAGTGTGCATCATTAAGAGGATCTGTTCAGAAGCCATGAGGGAATTGCTCTTCCTCCTCTTTGAAAGTACAGCGATTTGAAGAGTATCCTGGTCTCCATAGGAGAAAGGTGCCAGATACAGCTCTCCAAGGAACATCATTGCCAGACAGTCTGGCAGTCTGGCTTGACCTGCTGAGTGTGGTTCAAGTCTTGCAGCAACAGCCAGCAGAGGAACTAAACCCAGGGCCAAAATAAGAATGATCTGGAGAAAATAAAAGGGTGGGATAGGAAGAACAAGAGAGGAAAAAAAAAGATCACCTTTTTATACTTCTACATACAGCTCCAGATTTTAAAGCCCTTTACTGTATCACTATACTCACACTTTTATTCTGTCCATAGAACCAGCCAGCCAAATTGTATGCAGTACCTAGAGAGCTGTTGTCCTCAGAGCCTGATGCACTCACACACCACTAGATCCCAAACATCTGGAACCTGTGTGAGCTGCATCCATATATTCCAGAAGCTGTTGACTGATGATCACAGTCTGGGATCTCTTTTTCTGTCCTTCCTTCTAGGGATTTGTCTCATTAGAATTTACGCTAGGTCTGGAATGGGACATCGATGTGTGAAATGGGATCAAGACACAGCTGAGAAATTTCTGAATTGTTATTGCAAGAGTCTCACATTGCTGCATGCTGCCAAGATTGTCTTTCAGGTACTTTGGGAACAAAACATTATTTAAGAACTTCTGAGGCAGCTTACATATAATTTGATTCAAGAGAACACTTCTCCCTTTCCTCTTCACAATGCCTAGATTGTGTAAGTAGTTGAAAGACCTGAGCTTCCGTGACAAAATACGCTTAAGCACAGAAAATTGTGCTACTCTGCAAGGCTGAAAATGTTACTACTTAGTCTCAACTGAGCATACAGCTGTTTATATCTCGCCCTAAAACTTGTCCGCTTTCTTTTAAGGACACAAATGGAGATGGAGGTCCCCTCGCTCTGCCGGAGCAGTCACTCAAGAGACGCTCCATTAGCAGGTTTGGTTCTACATCTCTAACTCCAGCACAGCACTGTGTGGCTGCGCAGGTTATGGCTGTGTACAGGGGCATTGCACTGGGCCCTGCACATAGAAATGCAGGCCGAAGTACAGGAACAGGGACTCTTCTTCCTCTGTAGGGATGTTCTTCTGGAAGGCAGGGCAGGTGTGGCTATTAGTCATCAGGCTGCTTTTGCACTTGCATAAAAATCCAGAAAGGATCCAGAGCCTAGATGTCCAATTTCCCAGATAGGCACCACGACTGCCACACAGCCCAAAGAGCACGTGCTCTCTGTATTCTTGCCCAAGGAGTCAGCAGTAGCACTCTATGCTACTACATAGAATAATGAATAAGCCCAGAAGAAGCATGGAAGCTGAACATACAGATTAGGCTGCTTGCTTATGTCCATGGAAGATGCTACCAAAAGGTGCAATCACAATCACACAAACTAAAGAAGGAAGTAATCCTTGTCTTCCTAGTTTTGACATCACCACTTTTGCTGCCAGTCTGTTGTATAAGGGAGGTTCCTTCACTTCTACTTACCTTAAGGAAATTAAGAAGGTCTCCATCTCTCCTCTTGCAAAGGCTGGGAGTGGCTTCTTGTTCAGTGAGCAGGACTTTATGCTGTGGATCCTGACCAGAAACACACACTCATGTGCGTATGTGAGTGTGTGTATGCACATGTATATTTAAAATATATATGTGAAGTTGTCTTCGTGAAATCTTGTCAAGTTCAGATCTGTTAATGGACAGGTTTTAAGATCTTCCATCATGCTTAGTGTCTCCTAATGGCAAGCCTTGGGCAGCCCCTGCTCAATCCTTTGTGTCTTTTACAGAATGGCTCTTTTGAAGCCTAACCTCAGCTCTGAATTTCACTCCAAGAGCCAGGAGCCCTGGTAGAAGCTTTACAGAGGCTTCCAGGTACCATATCTTTTATTGGATCCAGACCTCAAATTTCAAAACTGGCTTGTTGCTTGCTTCCCTGGTAACTTGGCTGTAGGAGAAACATGAAGTTAACTCATGTTTAATGTGACACAGAGAATAAATTACATACCAAATGGGGCTGAAGAACCGAAAAAGGTCAAAGGAAAGATGTATTCAGAATTTTGCAGTGTTACTGTGGGCACCTACATTTAGACGGGAAGGGATTAAGGGTTTCTCACAGTTAGGCCACATTCTTTCCATGATTATTTGAGCATTACTTGAAGTAGATTCTATCTCACACAAATATCTGATTAATGCGTCTGAGACTGGCATGGAGAAAAAGTTTAGTATGTGAGGTCAGATTTCTTTTGCTGGAATCAAACGTGTTTAGGAAAAGCATTAGAGTCCACCAGGGGATAGCTTAGGCAGTCTGGTTCCTTCCTGGATTTTTTTTTTTTTTTCTCAGTACAGAATGGGATAAACTTCACTGTGTTTATGAAATGTCTAAAGGAAAAATGCTTGCTGAAGTAGCTACATCAGTGAGGAGTGTGGAAAATGTAATCTTGCAGGCAGTTTGTTCTGGTAAAAGGTGTCAATATTATGGCTGATGCTTAGAGATCTAATGTAATGCTACCAGTAATATAGTTCTTTTTCTTATTTGAGCTGTGTGTTAATTAAGGAGCTTCGGCAACCTAATTTCAGTAGTATAGACTAAATCACAGGCAACTGATCAACAGTACAGTGTTCGTTTCCTTTACAACTTTGGAAACAGTGTCTAGCAAAGGTACGTTAATGCTTTAGTACAGATTAGGGATATTTTGAGAGAGTATCTCCTGGTCATGATCTCTGTGTACCCTACTTTGGGTCAAGGAGCCATCTCAGAACACGTATGCTGGATTTTTCCCAGCTAAATGAGAGGGGCTCCAGGAACACTAAGGTATTCCAGCCATTAGTGGCATCTGCTCCGTGGGGCAGGATCACAGCTACCCAAAGCAGAGTTCCCTGAAACAGGCATAGTGTGGCCTTCAAATTCTTACTGAGAGTTGTTTCACTGCAGATTTATTCCATTTGGATGGCACTTCTTGCTAATGTAGACTTACGTTTTGAAACATAAAGTTTGCAAGAGAGGAAAAAGAAAGCCATGTTAAAGCATTTCTATATCCCTTTCCCACATGACTTCAGTCTTAGTTTTCCCACAGACCATCACAGATATTTTTCCACTCATGATATTAGATTGGCATCAGATATTTCATAATCTATTTCTTATTTGATATCAAATTTTATTGTCATCTGCATGAGCTTTAGAAGAGCATGACTTCTTTTTTTCCTTCAGGACGCTCAGCATAAGCTGGATAAATGCTGTTACAGGCAAACCAAAAATATTTTAACTTTATTGAAGAGTCTCCTCTGTATGGGGACAGAGGTCTGTGGTCTGTGTGTTTTCTAATTTCAGTGCTTTCTTGGCATTTGCAGGATCTGTCCCATTCTCCATGGAGAATGAATGTTGTTCATCTTGCCAGAGAAGACTGTAAGCAGAATGATATAACCCTCCTTAGCTTTCTTCCCTGAGCAGAGCATTTTATTTTGGTTACATTTAAATGTATTTGCTTCTTCAACTAACTGGCATATCATATCTTGATTAGAAAAAAAAATAGTTTTAGCTTAAAAATGGAATATACCATCAGTTTTGAAGGCATTATAATCTTTTTGTTTGTTTGCTTATTTGTTTTTCTCCAGGAATAAAATGCCTGGGAATATGCCCTAAATTAAATGAAGAAGGATGACCCAATTGTCAGGTAATCCATTGGTGCCTTAGGATCGGAAGTATTAAAGGTAAGACTTCAAGCTGCAGTAGGCAGTAGGTTGCCTAGTCCATTCTGTGAGTTCCTGTTGTACCCAATGGAGAAAGATGCCTTCAGAGGTCAGCATGTCCTAAACATCTATCTTTGTATGTGATGTACTGTGCTCAGGAGATGTCTCTCTCACTCTCTTGGAGATGATTTTAGAATGGATATTTAACTTTCAGATTGCTGAAGTGCTTGATGAATTCCACCCCAAATTTCCATTCCCTGTGCTGCGTACTCATCTTCTGTGTGCCAGCCAAGATTTATGTGGGTTTGTCTGCAACACAAAATCCCATTTTTAAAACAGGGATAAAATACTTCCTCTATCTCACAGGAACATTTTTGCAGTTAGCTTCAATAAACATTGTTGGCAATCAGGTACTCTGATGCTTTGGTATAGGAGACAGAGGATGCTAAAAGATGCTAAAAATCATCATTAATCATTACATAATTGAAAGTTGCATCATATGCAACCCTATATAGGAAACATGATGCTGACAATATAATGAAATTCTTTTGTCAGGTATGTCCTTGTAAATGCCTTTAGGAGGGTGGCAAATATAAATTACACCTACTATCATTTCTGCGAGGTACTGAAAAATCTATATTTTTGGACTGATTTTACACAGGGGTTAACTAACTCACAAGGCATTAAATGACTCTGTTAGACAGAGGCCAGACTACAATGCAACACAGGGCCATCCTGATTACAAAATCCATTACTGGTTAGATTGCTTGTTCTAACTGGAGTGGTGAGAGAAAGTCCTAGCGCAAAGAACAGTGTGACATCTTTAACATATCACTCTTGTCTCCCCATCTTTTATTTTTTTCTTTCTTTTCAAGAGAAAAATCTTGAAACAAAGAAGAGTTTGCAATGAATTACATCTAAAAAAAAATCAAGATCTAGAGACAGTAGCCTATGCTAGGATCTAAGGATTCATGCTATAGATGGAAAAGGCTCTAAGTGTAATGCACTTTTCTATTTGAAATACCCAGGGAGATGAAGAGCAGTGTACATGAGAGCATTATCTGTGCTTTCTTGGGAGAGTCTTAGACCTTAGCAATAATTCAAACATCACATGATGTTACCTTTCTCATAATAATCACACTTTTCTGATCTGAAGTGAGATATCTACTTGCAGCAAAAGCATATTCTGATTAGTATATAATTTAGTTCTGTTCTGAGCTGCCAGGATCTTGGCATACCTTCCTTCTTGTCCTTGTGCCCGAGAAGGCCAGTGAGATCCTGGCTGCCTCAGGAGGAGGGTTGCCAGCAGGTCAAGGGAGAGGATCCTGCCCCTCTCTTCAGCTCTGGTGGGGCTGGACCTGGAGTATTGGGGGCAGTTCTGGGCTCCCCAGGACAAGAGGGACATGGAGCTTCTGGAGCTTCTAGAGAGGGTCCAGCATAGAGCGACAAAGATGATTGAGAGACTGGAGCATCTGTCGTACAAGGAAAGACTAAGCGAGCTGGGCCTGTTTAGTCTAGAGAAGAGAAGATTGAGAGAAGATCTGATCATTAAGTACCTGAGGGGTGAATGTAGGGAGGATGGGGCCAAACGCTTCTCAGTGGTGGCCAGGGACAGGACAAGGGGTAATGGGTACAAATTGAAACCCAGGAAGTTCCATCTCCATGTGAGGAAGAACTTCTTTCCTGTGAGGGTGCCAGAGCCCTGGAAGAGGCTGCCCAGAGAGGCTGTGCAGGCTCCTTCTCTGGAGATCTTCCCAACCTGCCTGGCTGCCACCCTGTGCCCCGTGCTCTGGGTGTTGGACTAGATGATCTCTAGAGGTCCCTTCCAACCTCTGCCATTCTGGGATTCTGTGATTTGGTTGGTACTATTCCCTCTTTAGTTTTATTTTGCAGATAGTCGATGAGACTAGTAAGTGGTGTCTGGAGAAAGGACACAAATAGATCCTGAGCCTGATACTGACCTGTTTTCAGCTGGTGCCTGCAGGAAGGGAACAGTTCTGTCATCAGAGGGCCGCTGTCCAAGTTATAATTCCTGGGTGCTTGTCAAACCTTTCCCTGAGTGTTGCTTATTTCAAGAGCCTTGGCTTCTTCTTGCTTTATATCTGACATTCAGACATGAGTAATGATAGTCAGGTACTTGCTTCTCAGGTGAACAGCCGTATATCTTAGTCAAGGGACAAAAGAGCAGCTGAGGGAAATGGAATATGTGGATATTTACAGGCACATAGAACACATGATTTTCTCTTTAATGATAATCATAGACTTGAAAAAGCCAGACAGGGTTGGCAAAGGAAAAGCATTAGTCCTGGTTTAGTATTTGGCTGACAAACAAATAGGAGGTGTATTTCCATTCTAATGTTTTCACTGACATTTTTAGTATCAACTATTTGGTGTTATCCTATTTTGATTCATAAATACTTTCTGACATACGTTTGAGCTGCAAAATATATTCCATGGGTATTTTTAGAACAAAGTGACCCCTACCTTATTTTATCCACAGGGGAACAGCAAAATGTAAAACAGTAATTGATCTTTGCTCTTTTCATTTTCAGAGAGTGTTATGTATATTGATGTGTGCAAAGGTAATAATCCATTAATTAGTATAATAAAACAATAAAGTAAATGACCAACTCTTCCTTTAAAATTGTCAGAACTCATGAACCCCATGCTGATCCAAGAACAACCAATCTTTAAAATATATTTTAATGAACATTACAAAAATCTGCACTACAGTTATTAAAATAAATATAATATTTGAAAATTATATAAGAGCTATTTGCAAAGAAGAGAAAAGAATCTGATTTGGAAATATTCTCCTAGCACAGATTAGTAACTGGTTTGCCTAATCAGCTGTCACTGAAACAGCTGGCATTTGCTCTTACTGATGCATTACCAAAGTATACTGTTGCATTCTCCACTCTTGTAAGCCCTGATTAAGTTTTTATACTGCTCTTAGAAAAAAGCTGTGTTGCGGCAGTCAGAAGATTTGCATTCTCCGTGCCCGTGTAGTTGACAGTTCTGAATGAGAATGGATTGTGTCAGGAGTGTGATCTGGATTAAAACAAGGAGATTTCTGCTTGTCAGCTCTGACAATGGAGCAGAATGAAGCTTACTTGGTGTTCTTAGGAAGCAGTTAAGCCAAAAATAAGGCAAAAGGCAAGAGGAGGTGAAAAGAGAGAAGAAGGGATTGCCTGGAATAACTGGAGGAAAACCTGCAGACATCACCCAACTGTGGGTACAGTCAAGATGCTCCTGAGCATTATTGCCATTCAGAGGGACCTTGACAGCCTGGAGGAGTGAGCTGACACGAACCTCCTGAAATTCAGTAAGGACAAATGCAAAGTCCCGCTCCGTGGGTAGCAAGAATATTTCCCACCGTACAGACTGGCTCTTCTGGGGAGAAGCTCTGCCAAAATGGCTCTGGGCATTTGGTAGACAGCAAGCTGCACATGAGCCAGCAGTATGCCCTAATAGAAAAGGGCAACAGCAACCTGGGTTGCATGAAGAGGCCAAGGGTCTGTAGAGCAAGGAAAGTAAATATCCCTTCTCCTCACTTGGGCCTCCAAGATCAAGAAAGGTGTTGATAAACTGGAAGGTGCTCAGCAGTGGCCACCGCTACGGTTGGAGCCTGGAGCACTGGTCCTCTGAGAAGGGGTGGAGGGACAGGGGCTTGTTTGGCTGGAGCAGAAAGGATTTTGGAAAAGCCCCCCCCCCCGTGCTTTTGTTGGGGTTATTTAGGGAGGACAGAGCCAGGTTTTTGAAGTGGTACACAGGGGAGAACAAAAGGCATCTATTGAAACAGGGAGCATCTGACATGATAAAAGCAAAAGCTTCTTCCCCATGGGATGAGTCAGACAGTGAAACAGTTTGCCTAGGGTGGTTTTCTGGTCTCTGCCCTTGGAGGTTTTCGACCTGCAAATGTATGGAATCCTGAGAAAGCTGGTCAGATCTTGTAGCTGACCCTTCTTTGAGCAGGAAGTTGGAGCAGAGATCTCCTGAGCTTCATTCCAAACTGAATTATCCTATGAGCCTATAAATAGCAAGAAAGGGGAATAATTCAAGCAGATGAAATAAAATTAAATCAAATAAAAGTACTGGAGCAAATTGTCTTCCAGAAATTCACATGCAGAAAGCTCTTTCCTAGTTTGGATCACAATTGCTTTTTATGCAGCAGTTATGACAGCATGAAGAGACAGTGCAGCTCTTCAACAAATAGATTTCCTGGTGGATAAACAGGATTCAGAAACACTGCCGTACCACACTGCGAGGAAAGCAATGCTGCTGGAAGTCTCAAACGAGAAGGAAAATCTGGAGAGGGGAAGTGAGAGACCCTCAAGCAGCTGACAAGCTGTGAATCCAGAGCTGGTCAGCAGATATGCTAGTCTTGTGAATACACAGACCATTTCCTCTGTTTAGGGAAAAAAAAAAAAAAAAAAAAAAAAAAGGAAATGAAACCAAAACAAACAACAAAAAAGCTTTAGAAACCCTGTGATTGGTTTTATTCAGGATGGCTGAGCTCTTTGTGGGTATAAAATAAAAATCAAAAGGGAAAAGATAAAATGTGCCACCCCAAGTTATAAGAGAACATGAGTCACATGCTGAATGCCACAAAATCAGGTCTCAAGCTCAGAGACACCATTAAAATACAGTAGTTAAAAATCAGCATTCTGTTTCTGAAGGAAGTTGCAGCCAATTTGCTGATTAATCCTCCTTCAATCCTGTAGAACAAGTACTCTTTGGCCTATATAAAAAGCATCAGAGGCTAAAACTCCAGGGTCCTTGAATACATTTTTTAATGAAGCTATTTTAATCAGTGTTGAAGAATTAAATATATTCAGGGAGAGTGTACATTTTGGGTGATTGGCAATGGGTGACCGAGTCTTTCCTTTTGTGTCACTGACTTGAATACTGTCCAGAACTGAGTAGTTGGAAATTATCACTGCTATCTAATGTTTTAAGACCAGTTTCTAGTGAACAGGTGTTCATTCCATGAAAAACAACATCACCATTGACATGAATTTTTATCTTTACTGAGGATCACAGCAGAGACAAATATTTAAATGCGTATCACTCTTGAATGCCTTTCTCAGAGACAGACTGGAGCACTAGAATAAAATGAATGTCCCACTGGTCAAATCTCCCTTAGCCACATATACCCCACTTACAATCTGTCAGCAATAAATAATTTTCAAACTTCTTAATTTGACTGTTCTACAAAATTTCACTAGACAGAAGGGCACAATAAGTTAGCTTTCCAATCCAACCACCTTTCTAAATCTTCTTTCACTGCAACTTCTGCTTCATCCAGTGTTATTCTCAAACTATTTTCCAGCATAAGAGCTTTCCTGAAGCACAACCAGAGAGATGCACCCCATCTGGCACCTGACCTTCTTGCCATCACAGGAGGCGACAGACAGTGTGCTTTTGGAGCTCCACAAACACCTGTAGCTCCCAAGTCAGCAGACTCTTGCTTTGCATAAGGCAAGTACTTCAAAAGAAGGGTATTGAGTAGGAACTGGTTAATGGGTTAATTTCAGCCTACTGGATTCTCCCAGTGTCTGGAACTGCAGGGATGGTCCTGGCTCCTGGATGAGCAACTATAGCTCCCGTCCCCGGGGAAGACCCCGTAAGCCTCCTGGCTTCTAGCGAAGCAGCCTGGGAGAGGCCTTGTGAGCAGCTCAGTGACTTTCAGGATTTTTTCCTCCTTTTCTAAACAGACTATCCAGTGAACTAGGGCTATTGAGACGCTGGAGTGAACGAATGATGAAGGAGCGGGGTGCACCAGAAATATAATTTTTTCCCCTCATCATCTCATCTCTATGAAGGTGAAATGTTCACCTAACGAATACGTTTGTCACTCTACAGCTTTTTTTGTTGTGATCACAGAAATGTTTTGTATGGCCTGGTGGTAATAAAGAGGCACTTCGCAAGAAGGTAATAGAAAGGTACTCAGCTATAATCTTGGGAAAGTTAGCCAAAGGGGAATCTGTAAAGCGAGGTATGTGATTTTTTTTCCTAAAGTGCAAAGCTTCCATTAGAATTGATAGAACTTTTTAATGATTTAACATTCATTGCCATAATAAGGATATGTCAAGTTAAACCAATAAACACAAATGTCTTCAGCCTAAAGAGATGACTTGCCTTATCCTTCTCAGTTCTGGCAGACTTTCTTCCTGTGGTTACCTTGTAAATGTGGCACCTGAGGGTGCCAAAAGCTTATGCACCCTGAAGAAATCTTTAGTGGAATTCAATTTCTGACTGGTGCTGGATGTTGATTGAATGAAAACAATTTGATATTTAGCCTTGCAGGCCCAGCCAAGTCTGTGGGAAATGAAGCTTGTACTCTTTCTGCTTTGTCACCTGCCAGAAACACCTAACTCTCATCAATTCATGCAACAGGAACACTGCTGCCTGGCTTTGTCATTTGCTATTAAAAGCATGACTTGGAAAACAAATATATTGTTAAATTTTCTTCATCACTATATCAGCTGATTCCCAGGTGAATGAGAAGAGTATTCAAAATTGTTCTGGGCTGCTTTAACAGCTGTCAAGAAATTTAATTGGACTTTATTTGGACACTTTGAAAACTGTCTCCCTAGTGTCTCTGTAAACACTTTTTGCAGTCCTTATGCCAGTATCAAAAATCCTACATGAAATGACTGTTGCTGAGGAGAGAGGGATTAGAAATAGTACAAGAGTTTGAATATTTCTTCATTGTTGCTGTTCCTTGTCCCTTTTCACCCTTCTGGATAACTGTGCTGCAAAGTTATAGACTTAGAAGACTTCTAGAAAGTTACCTGAGATTGCTCATATATAGACTTCACAGCTTGTAAAAGATAGGCACTTAACTTCCAGCAACAACCTCAAAAACAAAAATTCCCTATTTCTAGGAGAACATGGAGCGAGACACTAACTACTTCCCCTGCTGAAATTGGGCCATTTTGCAGTCACAAATGCAAGAGCTCTGGGCCAGAAATGAGAGGAGAAGGGGAGCAGGGAAAATTAATTTTGCAGCCTTTTTATGAGGGTACTCAACAAGCAACGAGGAGCCCCCAATTTCCCTCCTGACTGACATTTTTAGTTTTTGTGAACAGTTGTATGATATTTGTAATTATTTTTTATCAAAATATTTCTCAGATTGCTTTAAGACCTACACTTTCACCTGGAAAAACAACTAACAGAATATATCAAAATTTAGCAAAAAAAAATTATTTTATAAGGGAGTTTTATTTTTTCCTCCTGTGTTTCCAGAAAAGTCTTTGTAGGAACAACTCCGGTGAGACAGAACTCCTTTGTTTTAAATGAACAAGGAAGGAGATTTGAGACTGTGTTTCAAGGTTTGTCTATTTCTACTATGTAACAGAATAACAAGAAGAGTTATTTTCATTGGTCATATAACAAATTAGAATGATGAATGTATGAATTTGGGGTTGTTCAAATTCTAGTAATAGACCCCAATAAATAATATATTGTGCTCAGTGAGAACATGATCCTTCACCCATGGACTTAAATAGAAAGGTGTCCATGGTCTTTTGGGCTCTGCATCAAATCGTACCACCGCAAGGCTAAGCAAATGTTTAGCCCTTTGTCATGGTAAGAATTAAATTTGACAAAGGATCTTGTCTCATTCAGTATGAGATTTTTATGTCTTCACCTCTTTTCTTTGCGTTAGTCCAGTCTCCCCCATTCTCTGCCTTTTTCTTTACCTACTTGAGTTACAATTCACATTGAACAACACTTCCCAATAGTCTCATCAATGTGAAAGGGATTATGAATCAAACCACTTCTGAATTCTACAAGCACAGAAGATCATTGTAATTGTAGCACCTTTGGGGTTGCTTAGAACTCCAAAATCTCAGAACAGATTCCCTTTCTAACTGGAGAAAAATAATTCCCTGTACAAAATGAAGACTTTGCATGTGCTGCATTTCAGTGGAGAATAGGTGCCTCATCATTGTTAAAATGACAAAATTTGTACAGAAAGCTTCCTAAAAAAAGAACTTGACAATCTCTTGATCACAGCATCATTTGGTTGACACTTTAATACACTTTAATATAAGTGTCATGAAAATACTTGGATATAAAATAATTGGATATAAAAAACATAAGGTGAAAATACATTGGACTTGTGGACCCAGGAATCTTTATAGCATTATTTTTCAATGTTCGTATCTTTATCTGCTGATTTATTTCAAAGGGCAATCACAATATAGTGTCATAAAAAAAGTCAAATAGAGAAAATAGCATGTAAGAAAAAAGTGTCTTCCCCAGAGTAAGCAGAGTCTTGCTCTGACTTCTGTTTTACAGAAAAATACAGCCATACAGGAGTTTGCCAGCACTGGGAGAGTATTAGTGGGCCCAAAGTTGTCAATTAAAACATGTGTTTACTACTCCCAACTCTGATCTTCACAAAGGGGATTTTTACGTCTTTCTGGAAAGAAAGTATCTCAAAACTGTAAAATGCTTACAGTATCTTTCATTAAGACTGTCCATGGACATGAAAAAGAAGTAGGACACCCTATTTTGGGGAGTTTGTTTCAGAATCCAAATGCCTCTTAAATCCCAGAGTTGGCCAGTGGACACTAGGCAGAAGGTGCAGACAGATTTAAGAGAGATTAGGCTGTGGGAAGCTGGGGTTTACTGGTCTCTTGCGTCTCGCTTCACAACCTTCCGATTGTTTTTACTCTCCCTACCCCACTGAAGGAATTTCACTGTATTTACAGCTTGCAAGCTTACATCAACCAATCTATCTTTCAGCTCCCTGCCCCCGAGATCTGCCTAGTGTTAAGGAAAGTTATAAGAACAATGAGCAGAACTTCAAAAAAACAGAGATATGACTGATTTCCAGCTGATCCATGATCATCTATATGTCTATGTGAGATCACCAAATTGGAGCAGGAGGAAAGGGAAGTTTGGAAAAATCCTGAGGAAAAAAAGAACAAGATCCTCTAAAATACAGAAAGTGAAGACTCAGCCTGATTTTAAAATCTGAAACTCACTTTCTGCTCCAAGCCCAGAGAAAAGCATCCATTGACAGTCCTTGTTCATGTGGACTTTTCAGAGGATCAATTAAAATGCTAGACTAAATTTTAATTCTTCTGAAATGAAAATCATGTAAGTGTGAAGAGCTATGATGGTGTTCCATTGTATATCTTCAGGTCTTTCCAACATTCTGCTGGTAAAAATTAATGGCAACTATCAGCCCTGTAAAACTAGCCTAAATCTGGAAAGTTGGTCTCCTTTTTAGTACTTTCTTTTTACTCATGCAGTTCAAATCCTGACTTCATTAAGAACACCATTATCTGTACATCGAGCCCACCCTGGAGTTTGTTCATCCACTGCCTCAAGTGCTTTGTGGATCTGAGATTGTAATTAGAATTTGCAAATTAGAATTTGCAATTGGCTTCATGACTGGATGTTAATAAATAGTCCTTGCACAGCTGAGCAGAAATAAAATCTAGTCCGCTTTTTAGCTGTACTGGGTCCATGGATTTAACACAGCCAAAAAGTAGTAAAAGCTTACTTGTGTTGAGCAGATCTGCTTCTGAATACATTAACATGACAAATCGGATGAGTTAGGTTGTGGCATTTTTACATAGCCACTTTTTAGATTAGGACTACACTTTATTATGTTAAAACTGCGGCTTGCGCTGATTGGGAACACATTACATCCAAGGACAAGGCAGAGCCACACGCATAGTGCAAAGGGGATGAAGGGAGCCTCCTTGTATTATTGAACTAACAGCCTTTATGAGCGCAAAACCTTCATTTTATTACTGCTTTGAGTTTTTTGCTCACTGTAAGCTCTCTTGGCACATAGGATACCCACAGACTTGAACAAGATGTGATTCAGAGCTGCCTGGCATGGAGGGGACAGGCCTGGAGCACTCCCAGCCTCTGCAGTGGCTCCAGTTGGTGCTGAAGGTCACTGCTTGGTGGATGACTGGTCTGTCCTACCAGAAGTACATGGCACTGGCTGTCAGAAATTCACACTCCTGGGTGAATTTCTGGTTTTGTTTTGCCAAGTTCAGTATTCATTGCCAGTTCCTTGGATAATGCACCTCCTTCTTTGGTTTGACATGAGAGTACCAGCAGCTCTCACTGAGGACACCTCTGGCAGGGACTTTTCCTCTCCCGTCTCTGAAAGATGCTCCCAACTGCAGCATCTGGCAATCTGTAATACCCCAAAGTTTTAAAGAATAATGGTTTGCATGTGATTACTGGATGAAATTTATTCATGAGGTAAGATACAGCAAGCTTAGTGGTGTGAATTTATGGTGAACACATGTGATGCTGCAAATACATGACCATATGCGGGTGTCTGTAGTGGTACTATATTCCTCTCCTCTCCCAATTAACACCCAAAGCATTTCTTATTCCAGACCCTAACGTATTGTAATGGCTACGCTCAAGAAGAGGCCCCTTTCTCTGCCTCATATTGCAGCTGCTTCCAGCCCTCCGGCCTCCTAATTTTCAAACAGATTTGCCATCTGTTAAAGTTGTTTTCCCATAGGAAAATTTACATATGTACCCACTTAGCATAAAAACAGAGTGAAAAATCGGAGGTCACAATAAAAGTCATTGAAATAATGCTTTGAAATCACATGAATAGTTTAAATTGCATTTCAGAGAAGATGAAGGGAAATGTTGAAGGTTTTCAGCAGCTAAAAAGTCTCTTCCCTTGAAGGGATTGATGACATCTTGTATCCTATCTCAAAAATATCCAGAGAAAGCGAACGGAGCTAAAAATAAAATCGATTTTCTCAACTCACATGCAACATTTGTAGAAAATGAAGAATAGAATAACTGAACACAGAGTATATGTAGCGGTCATAAAGGTGTGTGAGGATCCTCAAGCCATGGAATTATCACTAGTCATCCAAAAAGACAAATCCAGCTTACCTTCTTCGTGACAACAATCTTGTTGATAGGGCCTATAAATCAGTCCATGGCAAGACATGCCTTTTCCTCAGTAAGTGCTTATTGTGTCTTTGATATATGTACAGAAAGATCTGATGTCATGCACTTTTATACACCTTGTCTATTCATTATCAGATCAGAAATGCACTTCATAGGCCAAACTTCATCAACAAATCACCTTAGCTTCATAGGCTCTCCTGGGACAAGAACAATTTATACCAGCCAAGGACATCACAGGATATCTGAAATTTTCAGAAGAACTATTGTCTGGCTGTGCAGCTGGATCTCTGGGTGCTCATCCTCCCAAAGGTCAAATTGATATTTTGAAGTAGAAACAGACCTAGCAAATTACCAAACCTGGATGATAACAGGCCTGATTTCTCATTATGTTACTTCAGTGGGCCAATGAACATAGGCATGGAAGTGAACGAGGCCCTCAGAGCATGCTACAGCACGGAGTTTATAAGAACATTTACAAGGCAGACTTGTTTTTTTGGTCAAACCAAAAAACAAAAACAAAAAAGAGAAAAGCAGTCGATACGCTGTTATGAGTCATGCAAATTTCCTGCTGCATTTCATTAAACTTGATTCTTTAAAGTGTATTCACACTCTCAGGACTTACAATCTATGTGATTGTGTTATCGTGTGGAAAGAAAGCTAACTAAATACTATTTGAAAAAGGAACATTAAAGTAGCACAATATCTTGAAGGCTAATTATTTGTTGAGGTAAGAGCTGGAAAAGAAAATAAACAGCACATTTCATTCAACTAAGAGATGATACTTTATAGCAAGAACTTCAGCTTGACTGTTCAAATGGAAAAAAACATTCCTTAAGAGTTCAGAATAGAAGTACAATAGAATAATATGGGACCTATGAAAAAAAATGGAATAAACTGGGATAAAAATGCCTAAGATAAGAGATTTCAATTTAGGAAAACAAACTGGAAAATAATAATGGTAAAATAAGGTTAGGGTTGAATTATCCATTTGTTTACTGGACTCCAACAATGTGTTCTTGTTTGTATTAAACCAGCATGTTCACTGATGATCTTGGAGTCCTATATGCACAAGACAGCATAAACATACTTGCAGACGCACAGGGATGTTGCCTCATCTAACCTGAGCCTCGTTCTAGATATTTGCACTAAGGCTTTATTCTGTCACTCTGGCCTCCTTCTATGGTCTGTGGAGAGAACTGGCTACCTCGGGGGATAGTTCACCTCATTCTAAAAGTCTTTTCTAACTGTGATGATTCTCCTGGTGGTGTCTGTCTTTGGGTGTTTTGCTGATAGTTCTAGCAGTTTCAAATGTCACTGAACATCTCCATTGAACCTGTTAAAGCTGTGTTAATCCCGGAATGACTATTACATCAGTAAAGCAAGGCAAGATGAATACTACCCTTCCTTGGGATCTTTGGAAAGATTAGAACAATAGAGTTATACAGAAGGACAGTCAACATGGAAGGTACCTGCGACCGTATGGGATGACCCAGCAATATCCAAAGTATACGCATGAAGATGGCAGGTATAACAGAGGCTTTACACGCAGCACACACTGGGCTGACTTGGTAGCTGGAGGCCAGGCAGGATACTCTGCAGTACTGAAGGATATACTTAATGCCTGTGTTTAGGTGGTGGAATCCCATACTGCTCACTTCTTTCTTGTCCCTTGCTCATGCAGCAAGATATCAGTTTGTTGTGCAATATGGCAGCAATGGGCATCTGTGCTTTTGGCTTGTGCATTCAGAAGCATTATACACAGAATGTTGTTCAGTTCCAGATTCAGTGAAATGTAGATATCTACCTGTGAGCCTCTTTTCTCAGCTGCCACTATAGCGGGAGAGCTAGCTAGTACATTCAATGGAGCCTTGACACCATTAGCCGGACACCTGCATTTGGGCAGATGGATAGCTCTCTGGGCCCCACTGACTCATGAAGGTCAGAAGTGATCGTACAAGCATTGCTTTGAGCTTTGGGATCTAGAGGCAAGTTCAGAAGAGTTAAGTGAAGGCTGCAAGCATTGTGAAGAAACAGTTGAGGATAATGAAACTTGGAGATGAGCGAAAAGTACTGACTCTACTCAGTGACTGAAGATGAAGCATTTGTTTCAAAAGGCTACGTGCACAGGGACAGAATAATGTCTGAACCCGAGTGTCTATCCTGAAGGAGTCACAGCCACAATCAAGTCGTAAGTCACTTCAGAAGAAGATATCTGTCAAACAACAACACAGGTAATGGCTGTTTTCTTCCTGAAAGAGAAAAAAAAAGAGAACAAAATGTAGCTCTGCCTCTCCATTCTGAGAAAGATTTGAAATAGTCCATATCTTCAAGCAGGAATGAGAAACTATTAAATTGTCATGAAAATTCATGTTAATATTTAAATTAACTCTTTAGAAACATTTTCTTAGGATGAAGAACAATGTGATGTGGACCTTTAGGCTTATTGGCTTGAAAATGAATGGAAAAAATCAAGTTCAAGTAATGAATCATGCTTACAGGTCTATGTAAAAAATGCCAAGCGGTAAAAGTCCTTCCTCATAGTTCTGACAGTTGTAAGAAACCAAGTGGTCAAGAGGATGAAGAGACCTTCTAAAGATGGACTGCATTCCTGGAGACATCTTTCTCTTTTGTCTCATCTTGAAGGTATTATCCAACCTACGATTCTGTGATTCTATGATTCTATGATTCTGTAAGTATTCTGAGAACATAGCAACACTTTGTTCAGAAAAATGGACAAGTCAATATGTCATAATCATAAGCAACAAAAACGACTCTCAAAAGTGTTCATCCTAATGTTAACACGCATATGGGTCAAATGACATGACAATATTTCAGAACTCAAGTGACCTCTAGCAAGCTCTTTAAATCTTCCTTGACTATGCTGATAGCTTTTCTCCAAATGCTATTTGCACATTCAGGTATGTTAATTGAGGAGATTCTCCCAACTTTTTACTCAGGGTATTCTCTTATTGTCTATTATATCTGACATAGTTATCATGCTCAATATACTGCACATTGTTTACCTTGAAAGCAAGACACATTGATGGAAATTTATCATCTTGATGTCTTGTGTCAATCACATGACAATCAATATGTCAATCACGGGAGCAGTTTCCTGCATTAGATCTGCCTGCCCTCTATCCGCTTTCTTGCATCTTTTTTGGCACCATGTAAGGACTGACACAATATAAAAAGGAACTCAACAAAAAGACAAAAGTTTTTCTAAATCCTGTCTTCTCCCTCATTTAATTTCCAATTTTTCCATTTTATATGAAATCCTAATGACCCAATTATGAGTTTTGAAATTGTATTGGATGGATTTGTATCACCCCAAGGGGAAAATGTCAATGCCCTAATTAGAAGTTTATTGATGCATTTCTTTATACTCAGAATTATTCCATAAAAAGTTTCAGAATGTGTTTCTTTGCAAAACCACATAAATAAATAATATATCCTGAGGGCATTTACTAGTCAGGAGATAGAATATTTCAGGGTGCACTCCTGGCAGCAAGAATAATAAAATACAAGATCCTATGCACTTTTGCCTATTTCTGCAAAGTCCCTACGTTAATTCAAACATTCCAGGACTACAGACATCGAAGACTTGATCTTCCACTTTTTACTCCTTGTATGTTATTTAAGCAGCAAAAATGGACTGATATGTCATATAGGCTTCATGTCATAACAACACTTCTCTAAATATCAAATGTATATACTGATGCATCTCAGGCATCTGGAGAGTGAAGTAAAAATGACACTGGACTTAAGAGGAAACACTTGACTTCATGATTAGCAGCTGGAGGCCAGCTGGCATCCCTAAAGCCATCTCAAATAGTTCCTCAACTTGCATAGAATCAAGCCACATCTTCTCTCATCTACTACATAAAAGGTGAGTTTCAGCTACCTAAACATAAATGCCTTTTACCATTTTATATGAATAAAGTATCCTGCCTAGCTTCTAGTACCTATCCCAAATGATGGCCTCTTCCATTGAGCCTGTGTCATGTTTGCAAATCCCAGGAAGATATCTTAGTTTACACAGGCCATCTGAAATATCATTAGGAAAATATGTTTAGACAATCTAACCCTTCCGCAGGGAGTCTGAGAACAATGGTCTCCTACCACAGGCCTTTCTGATACACTTCTAAAATTAGATGGTGTAAGTCCTATTGACTCAGTTTTGTTGCCCACAGGTGACTTTAGGTCTATGCTATGCACCTGGCTGTTTTGAGGTCCCTCAGGTACCCCATCTTGCCTCCACCAACCATTCTAGAAGACCATCAGTCTCTCATGGGTCCTGTGTTATGCTGCATGGTTTCAGGCTCCCTAGGACGTGAAGCAGCACTGGATATTTCTGTGCAGGTAATTGAATCAAATTCTCTTCTCCAAAAATACTGTGAGAAATCATAATATTCCCAGAATCTCAAGGATGCATAATAAATGTCAAGTCAATGACATTAAGCTCATACTTAAAAAGGCAGAATGGCCTTAGCTATACCCATAAGGGCTGGATTTGCAGAGAGCTGAGCTGAGGGAGATCTAGACTGTCTTCATCTGGGAAATATTCATGTTTTAACATCTACTTTTGTTCTGAATTAGAACATAAACATTTTTATGAAAGATATAGGATCATATAAAATAACAAAGCATATGAAAAATATATATTAATCAAAAGTAAGATCAGGGTTTCTTTAAACAATCTCAGTTGAACTGTATGAAAGAACTTCGGATTTTGTTCATTTCAAAGCCCAAATGCATTCACTCTCACTGCTTCTCCTGGGAGATATAGCTATAATGTTTTTTCTTTCCATCATTTTAACTGCTCCAAATCCCCTGAGAAGTATGGTTGTCTATTTTCATAGCATCTGTTGAACATAATGTGCAAAGTTCTGCTTGCAAATGATTACCTGGTTGTACATATTTAGTCTTCTTTGAACCTATGAGTCAACATGTGGAGTGATACATATGGAAAACTAAGTTGGTAGAAATGTTGACAGAGATGAAATGATTGAGTAAATAGATGGGGAATAGGACCTAGCTGCACCATAAAACGACCTTCAACAGTACACGATTAAATACATATTTATCTGTTGAAAAAAAAAAAGAAATAAAAATGACTAGTTGCACACTCCAAAAAAGAGAATTCAAATAATTCAATCATAAATTATAGTATTCATTCATACATTGTCCTCTGAAAAAGAAAGGCACTTTTGCCTACATCCTCAATTTTTCATAGACACAGGAAATGAACCACACTTGCCTTTCACACCAGCACAATCATTTGATAATCACTGCTGGTATTCTGGGCCACTAGAATATCACTAATGATTTTACTAATTATATTTTAGTTAGCTGTCATGCTGTGTGCAATGTTGGAGTTTAGCAGAAACTTTGACAGAAATCTGTTGCTGCTATTGTTGCAGTATTTAAATAAATACAAGGATATTGCAAATTCTGTGTTGCCAGTTCCAACTTCTTCTTATGAAAAAAGGCACTTATTTAGGCCATGGACAAACATCCTTTATGTAAATGGTTGGTAGTCAAAACGAGAGGAATGTGTTCTTAGAGTGGTGCTCCCTCAGGTTCCATACGAGAGACTGCTGAGACCATTCCCGTCCCACCCATTACATTTTTCCCATGAGAACCTCTTCCCATTGAATTAAAGCAAGGAAGTTGTCCTTCACTCCACTATGAGAAATTCTCTTAGAATTTTCCTGGAGTAAGCACCCGGCTTTGTCATCCTAAGTAAGAGACCATGAGTTCAGAAAGCTTGGAAAAACTTCTGATGAACATAGTTCCATAGAATACAATAGAGGCATTTTGTCTCAGACCTTAGTCTAAATCCCCCCTGATGCTGGTGTGACCAAGTATGTAAAGTCCCGCTGCACGTAATGTATGCTGCCTCAACATCCAGGGGAAGATTTCTATCAAATCTAACTTCAAGTCATGCTCTTTCACTAGTGAAAATAGCAGAGGTCTGCGGCAGTATGACAAGTCCAAAAAAAAAAAAAAAAAAAGAATAACTGATGAAGATTTGCAATAACCTAAAAGAAATTTCATACATCACTGAAGACAAAGAAAACTGAAACTAAAATAGATTGGGGTTATATTTCTTTTTAATAATGTCAGTCAAAAATGTTCCAGTCAGTAGTCTGAACACACCATGGATGAGGACAGATTTACCACTTCACTTCACTGAATAACAATTTCAAAGCTTAGCAAAATCTTTGTAAGAGGAGATGGTGAAGCTTAAATTTCCTGTCAACAGAACATCCCAGACAAATAATGCATTTTGATAAAATAGCTGCATGATCCTTGAACTGGAATATCTAAATGAGACAAAGGATTTTAAAGGGAGGCTGAAAGGAATTTGTAAAGCATCAGGAAAGGAATTTGTAAAGCATCAGTGATACTAAATGGACTCATGTCCAGTTTTGTTGTCATGTAAAAGAGCAGGGGTAAAGCTGGGTGACACAGATAGGCTTGTAAACTATACACAGTATGAACAGTGGGAAACTCTATTAAAAGAGATATGGGTAGACTTCTGACTTGAGGAAAAAAGATGCGAGAGCACAGCCACCACTGTAACCTCACTCAAGCTGTCCACATGATTGCTTACAAATTAGAGTAATGCTGTCTTGTTTTGTCTTGTTTGTTGCTGGAGTTTTTTTGGCGCCCCCTCTCCTCTTCAGATTGTAGTATGAGACTAATTTCTATTATTTCAGGGAGAGGTTTTATGGGCAGCTTAAGCCAAATTAAAATAATACTGAAAGAGGAGATCTTGTTTTTCTCCCTGCCCATATTTGACTGCACCTGCTCGACATACAAGAGCAATTATGCTGCCAGGTGTTCAATCAGTTCTGTTCAGTTCATTGATCCTGCTCAAAACCAGTGCCACAAAAACAATGACTTATTGTCTTATGGGTCTATGAGCTGATCCGATACATTGAGTAGCTACAGAACTGCTGATGTGGATAAAAAGGAGAATATGGGAATGCATACCCCTCCAGGGGGAATATGGTCTTACCGTGGCTTGACCAAACTGAAGTGGTACTCTAATTCATAACTAGCTCATCATCAATAAATATTTAGTGCAGCAATATAAAGACACTTCCTAATGATGTGTTGGGTCGGGTCTTTTTTATTTCATAGCAACTGGCCAAAATAAACAAGAATAAATAACAATAAACACAGAAATATTTCTTCAAAAAAAAAAAAAAAAAAAGGGAAAGTTCAAAAAGAAAACTCCCTGGGTATTTTTTAAATATATCTCAACTAATAACTAGCATATTGAATAATATGTTAAGGTTGAATATCAAATATGTGCCTAATGTGGCATATGATAGAAGGGATTTACACAGTTATATTAAGCGAGACATTAATACCTATGGCAATGAAAATAGAGTAAATAATATTTTACTTTATTCTTCTTATTTGGAATGCTTCAGAATTTTACTGGTGTTCGGAAACTCCTTTCTGCAGCAAAAATTCTTCTGACATACCTATTTTCTACTCCCTTCTTAAATGTAAATATAGTGTTAGGAAGCACAGTAAAATCTATCAATGAGAAGCAGATCCTGCATTTTTGAAAAATAAGGGAAATTTTAAAATCTCTTCCAATCATACAAGACAGAATAAATTTTGATCAATGTTTAGTTATTCTTTGTGTGTTTTGCATTCATAGTAAAATAAATCTGAGAGTGACTGAAGTCAGTAGAACTATCCCAGTGTGAAAACAACTTGAGTTTTATCATTAACCCATTTTAAACTTTTATTTCCTCATTTCATTATTTTCTTTCCAGAATATTCCTTGTGTTGGCAGGACTTAAGATGACTACTTATGTGAGGTTGCATTAATACAATAAGCTGATAGGCCTTTGATTTTCAGATGTTCAGGGACATATTTCCTACTCCATCAACACTTTTTCATGTATGGAAGTATACACAGATCTGTGCATTCATATGCATATATATGAGAGAGATGAGGATGGGAGATGAAGATAGGAGAGACGAAAATGGGTCGCTTGAGGCTTTCATACACCTGATAACTTTCAATAGCAATTCGTGTAGCTGGGACACCTCCTGGCTTGAAATGGGTAAGTTCTTCTCAAAGGTCATCAGCCTAAAAATAACCTTCAAAGGGCTGAACATAACAAAGAACACTGCCACTGTCAGTGCCACAGAGCAGCAACACTAGTCTTTTCGAAAACTAAAGAGAGCTACTCCAACTATGGGAGCAAACTGCCTTTGGACCAACACTTGGAAGAGGGAAGCCCCAGAGGTAGCCATGGGCAGCTGTAGTATAATGGATGCAAAAAGGAAATTCAAACAGTCTTCATGAAAATTCTTGCTCTTAAAAGCCAGACTCTTAAAATGGTCAATTTAAGATGAAAATAGCAGAAAGAGGTCACGGTACATCTGGAAAAGGAAACAGACAGCAGGGCTTCTTATTTTAAAAGAGAGTGAAATACATACAGTTGCATTAGACACTGTCAGGGAAATATTCCTCAGGACAGCCTCGGGCACTTGCAGTACAGACAAATAACAACGGGTGAGGCATGTGGGCCTGTGTGTTTTAAGGGAGTTATGACTAGTAATCGTGACCCCAGAGAGGCTAAAAAGATGAGGCGAAGTGAGGGAATGGGGAAAAAAAGTAATTAAACATAAAGCCCCACTCCTATCGCTGCTGGACACACAGCAAAGGTGTTGGGACAGAGCAAAGGGGATAGGCATTGCTAGAGGCAACTCATATAATATCCATCACTCACAGTCATCCAACTCATCCAGATCACCAGGACTAGTGTAACTAATCTCAAATGTAACAAGTGAATAGGGGACAGGGGACAGGCTGTCTTAGTCACCAAGGGACTTCAAGCATAAGTTTCTCTATGGAATTAAAAAAAATAAAAGAAAGGTAAGCAGAGAAGGACCACCAAGCTGGCTGAATGCTGCAAGCAGGTTTCTTTGCCTACCCGTTCTCACTTCCAGAGGTAGAGTCGTGATGAAAATCTCCACCTTGGCCAAGTCAACAGCTCCTCCACCCCTACATCTCCCTCCTCCATCCAGGGTTCAGCAACCCTCACATGCTGGGAAGGAGCAGACCCCCACAGTGCTGCGCTCTTACTCTGGAGCAGCCTTCGTACTCACTACATCTCCTCTTCCTCCCTTCCTAAAACTTGTTTGGTTTTCCTGTGTCCCCGTGCCTCCAAAATAGCTCTGACAGGACAATGATATGTCCGTACACAAGGACTTGAGAAGTGCAAATGTCTAACCAGTTCTACCTAAGAGCAACACTTTTGGCAGACAGAACTCTGCTTTGGTATCAATAAAAACAGAATCTAGCCAAGGTAAACATAAATTTGCTAGCAGACAGTTACCCTATCTGTAACTGATGAAAAAACTCAAGAATGATACCTTCTGTGCTATCTTTCTTCCATATAAATGCTGAAAATGCATTATGACAAACACATTCTAATGGAACAAGTGCTTTAAATTAAGAACTTGATTTCGACAGCCTTAATCACACCTAACAACACCAACGAATACATGTAAGAGGGACAATCTGGGAAGAAATGGCAGCAGCCTCACACCTTCCTCTGTCCAATTTTTCCACTACATCTGCTTCTACTGGTCGCTTCCCAGCCTAACGTCCTTCTGCCCTATTGTCTTTCTCAGCAGCCCCCAGCCTCAATGGTGCCAAAATAATCTGCCAGATGACAACCAGCCATTTCAAAGGCATATGAAAAAAAGGAAAATTGTTTCTACTCCTCTGAACCCATTGGCTTTGTAGTGCTGATTTCTGTGATCATTCTAGTAGACTTGGTGCCTCGGAACAAAGTAAAACGCATATGTTTGAGAAGGCTTTAAACTTGGCAGCAGATTACCTCATGCCACCCAGAGGATATTTTTTGACCTTATGGGTTTCTAGTGCATATGATGTACTGAATTTTCAGACTTCACTTTTCTTTGTGTGATACAGTGGGTGGTGTGGTGGTATGAGTGACCTCAGACATCTGGACCAGCTGTCAGCCAGAACCTTTGGCATTTGCAGCACCATACTGGTGCTCTTTCACACCAGATAAAGATGAAAATATTCCCAGATAATGGATCTCTGTCAAAAACAGTACCTCCCTTGTATCACACCTCATGCAAAGCTCTGTATCAACTGAACAGAGATACAGGTTATTGGCTTATTCTGCACAGCCTGTTTGCTGGCTTTATTGCAGCGGATGACAACTCCAGCCTAGAGAATGCATGATTGAATGTTGCTTTGTACATACATATTTTTTTTCTGATATTTTAAATTGATTTTGTATTTACTCATGGAAGAATATAATGCAAATAAAAGTTATCTCATTTGCATAGCAAAATGTATATGCCTGTTGCATATACTCCTGGAAAAAAATAGAGGTAGAGGTAACAAAGAGGAAATAGAGTTTTATAACATACTATCAAAGCAGGAGACTATCATAAGGTAAACAAACAAGCAAAAAAGGAAATCCCTCTCTCTCTGCAGTTGCTGGAAAATTGAGCCACTATTTGGTGTTAACACTAGACAGTGTTACAGAGATTACTCTACAAAGTGTCCTCATTAGAAATTTGCATTCCGACCCTGTTGGCTTTTGGAGACATTGCTGCAGAGTGAGACAAAGCTATCATTTGTCAAATAATCCTCTGAGACAAAGTCTCAGGTACCAGCTGATTTCAATCAAGGACAAAGCAATGACAGAAGCACAGCAACTCTCTTGGCAAACCTTTGAATGATGCTGCTGCACAGCCAAAAAGGATCCAAATAAGAATGACTGAAAAAAGTTAAGTAGGCATCAAGCAGAAGCTGAGTATTTGCACAGAAGTGCATCATGAAGCTAGGGAGAGTTTTGCTGTGATGGATCTCAGTCTTGTAGATCTCAGTCAGGTACTTGCCTCAGCCGATGTTCTTGTTATTGCCTCCATCTCAGCCAATGTACTCATCACTGCCAATAACAAGACACAGGCTTTGGTTTTTCACTAGCGTGCCAGGCCTCAGGACTAGTCAGGATTTGATAGGACTTGTCTTGGCCTGCCTGGTCTTTTACTTTAGTTTGTTGCTCTATCAGCATTTTCATAATGATCAGGGTGCTACTACCTAACTTGCTTTAATTTTACCTTTGTATTATTGTCTAGTATAACTACATTTTTACACATGTAGCATTAATAAGCCATTATTTTTCATAAAGCTATATATTTTTAACCCTAACAAAACAAAATAGTGTATAGGAATATACCTATACCCATACCATAGTAAAGGTATCACAGCAGAAATCTATGAAGCAGTGACAGTGGGTGCCGTGTTCAGGCATGGGTTGGTAACAGCAGGACACAACGTTATACTGCAGACCCCAGAGCTGCAAACTGCTCAGCAGTGGTCAGCTACTGACAGATAAAGAAATGTAGATCTGAAAACACGGTAAACTGGTTTTAGGGCTAACAAAGACAACAAGAAATAAATATCCAAAATATGTACATTTTCATACATAGCAATTTCAGATGTGATATGGAGGTGCAGACCAGAGCAAGAGGTACACTGTGATATAGGCCTATGTGCACCCTTGAGTAAGGAAGAAAATAATCCCATCATCAACATCACAGCGTATTTGGCCGTGATTTATGTAGACAAATGGATCAGGAACTGGAGAAACATCTATTCCAGCACATAATTAAGGCCTTCATTAGCTCTGAGACTGCTCTAAAACGAAAGACAGAAAGGGGATGTACCCCAGCCCAAGTAAGTGGACTATTGACTCTTCTTGAATAACTCTAGACTCTTCTTGAATAACTCTATTTCTTTACATTTTTCTTAGCTAATTTTCTTTTCTTTCTTTTTTTTTTCTTTTTTTTTTTTTTTAGAGCAGGTTCGTTCATCCTGAAAAAAAAAAAATCGAATTTCAAGACTTCAGACTGTTTGTAGCTTTCCAGCGTTACTGAAATCCTGTAACAACTCTAATTTTCTGCCACAGGCTGAAAATTGTAGTATCCCCCATTTACAACAGGAGAGATGGGAAACTGTAGGAGAGCTTTGCTTCTAAGTTGAAGGACTCCATGTCAAAAGTATATTGGTTACGAGGCTATTATAAGCAGCTCTTCTTCACATGTTGCTCCTGCTTGGGCTGACAACATGGTGACATTTGTTGGCACATATAGAAAACTGAACTGTTGTTTAGGTGGAGAGCTGATCTGGGATCAAGAGTTCTTTTGGATTGGGCCTACTGTCCTTCTCTTCTCTTCTTACATTTTAGTGATCATGCCAAAGAGTCAATGTATTGATAAATACACTCTAGTGTAATTTAGCTATTGTCAGGAAAGATGATGTCAATGACAGTGTCAAAACTTTTTTTTTTTTTTGTCTTGTACTTTAGCATAGGCTTCATGATTGTTTCTTTGTTGGCAGTACTACTTAGTGGGAAAAAGAATATGTGGAAGAATGACAACAAAAATCATCTCTGGCAGGGATAAGTAGCTTTAAAAATGTTCTTCTGGTAATGTACGTTGAGAGGGATTATTCTGTGCTGCAAACAATGTGCTCGCAAGCACAGTGTGCTGATCACTCTTCCTGTAAACAATAGCTTTGCTGGGTGCCCTTCTTCAGCAGTGACAGCAGGATTTACGGGGTCAGGGATAATGACCGCTCCTCCTGCTGGCTGCCCACCACTGACGACTCTAGCTGCACCCATGGGCACACCGCAGGGTCTGCAGCACTGCACCTGCAAGATCCCGTTGGCTTTTTACCTCTTGTGTGCTCTGTGCCAGCAGATGTCCAAGGTTTTAAGAAAGTGCACTATGAAAACAGAAATGAAAGCAGCTTGTATGACTTCAGAATCGTTCCAGGATTAAGTATTTCATATTAATGCACATATATTCTGTATATTATTAAGGACTGAGTACATGTAGAGTATATTTAGAATGTTATGTACATATATTTAGTATTTTATTAAGGGCTAATTATTAATACATTGTTTTCCTGCTGGGAACTTGCCGCTGACAACTCCTTGCATGCTTAGGAGAAAAATGCCTGAAATGTTCTAAAAAAAAGGAAGTTTTGAAATTCTGGAAATCCACTGGGTGATACTAAAAATCTGTCTGAAAACTGAGACTGGGATTGCAAAAGTGCAGAAGCCTTCCCCATGTGGACATTCAGAAAGCACTTTTGCATAGTCTTATATCCACTTTACAAAACCTTGTTTCTTAAATTCCCTCTTCAGCGGGGTGTGTTAGCTCAGGCACAGCACCACACTTCAGGATAAAGCTGTGAGCACATGAAAAATGAGCTTGGATCTGTCTGCAATATTCAGTTAGATATATCCCCACCAAACACATTTTTGCTGTGGTTGCCAAATTCCCAGTGGTGACAGTTTTGGCAGTCACAGTCAAAATACAACCGTGTAATAATAAGAAGAAGTTTTCATGTGGCAGCTGCTTATAAAGTCCTTGGTGACTACATGTAGATACCGAGAGACCTTGAGAACTGCTGCTTTGAAGATGACATGACTTTGGTAAAAGTTTCCTGAATGTTAAAGTATCTAATAATATCATGTTCTACGTTTCTGAAAGCTCCAGAAACAAGAGTTGCCATTTCCTATGTCCTCCCATGTCCTTCCTGTGGCAGATCAGGAAACTGATTTCTAGTATCCCCAGAAGGAAGAATGCTGTGTTAACCTCTTCTTCCCCTTCCTTCCTGTTCCTCAGTAAATAAACTTCGACATGTTTGTCTAAAGACAGTTAAAAATCCTACTCAAGAACAGTTGGTATTTCCCCACCATTACACTCTCCACTGCCAACAGAAAATTATTAACTAGAGAAATAAAATATTTTAGAAAACTTTTAAGAGAATTCTCATCATTATATTTTTCTTTTGCTTAATAAATAGCTAAAACTAATGGTGACTGAAGTAGAAATAAGGTGGTGTCACTCATGCATAGCTGTGAACCAGGGTGAATGCTTTGTACGTTATAAGCTCATCCTCACCTGGGCCTAAGACTCTGCTCCTATAATCACAACACTCCACGTTGCGGTCTGTGTACTTGGTTGAAGATGTGTTAACTTGATCTTCTGTGAACTCCGTTGCTGCATACAGCTTCTTCTTCATTTGCTCTATAAACTGACACTTGTTTAGCTTATCTATTGGAGAATAAGGTATCTCAGATCCAGAACATCCCTGGCTATTTTAATCTCTGCATTTAGCCGGTATTCAAGAGCTTTCTGGACAAACAATAAGAAATATGAGTCACTGAGATCTTTTTTATTCACAGCAAGCTCAATTCTGCAGAAGATTTTCCAATAGACTTGTCAAAACACTGTTGCCTTCGCCTTTGTCCTTTTCAGCCTATGATGCAGAGCTGCTTTGCCCCTGGAGGGTCAGCTGCTTTTTACAAAGGTAGACATGTATCCGTTCCAGTATGAGAATGGAGCAAATTATTTCACACTTTTACATCAAAACAATTGATCCTTTTCTTGAATCCTTTTGCTTGTTGAAGGATGCAAACAAAGGTCATGTGAGCACAATTCCTCCTTCACAGAGGACATCTTGATACCAAAGCAAAAACAAAATGGGGCCAGGGTGACCCCTAGGGCTAGATTTCTTATTGTCTATACTGGAGAGCTGCTATTTTACTCCTTGTTTCTGTTTTGGACCACTCCAGCCAGCAGCAGTTCTCAGTACAGGAATCAGTACCAAAAGCCAGCATGGATATGATTGCATCAGGCCTGGATCTTCCCACCCTGCACGGTCCCAGTGGTCCCAGAAGACTTTGTGTTCTCATAAATTTCCACACATTTGCATCTTAGGACAGGCAATGCAAGTCTGGATTTTTTCATTGGTGGGCTGCAACATGGTCGTTATATTATTTCTGAACTTTGAATTAAAAAATCCACATATGATAATAATTATGTTCTGGAATCTGTACCAGTATGAATACAGGCAGCCTGCTTTAAGTCAGGCTAGACTTGAGCAGTGCAAGAGTAGGTCCTCCTACCACCAGACCTTCAAGTCAAGGACTGTTCACTGGATTGGATACAGCAGCGACTCAGGGTCAGTCTGTGATGTCCTTGCTATTGCTATCAATTTAATAAAGGAGGTTGCAAGCAACCCTTTACCTAAAGAGGGTCCAGCGTAGAGTGACAAAGATGATTAAGGGCCTGGAGCATCTGTCGTGTGAGGAAAGACTCGGTGAGCTGGGCCTGTTTAGCCTGGAGAAGAGAAGATTGAGAGGAGATCTGATCAACATGTACAAGTACCTGAGGGGAGAATGTAGGGAGGATGGGGCCAAACTCTTCTCGGTGGTGGCCAGCGACAGGACAAGGGGTAATGGGTACAAACTGAAACCCAGGAAGTTCCATCTCCATGTGAGGAAGAACTTCTTTCCTGTGAGGGTGCCAGAGCCCTGGAAGAGGCTGCCCAGAGAGGCTGTGCAGGCTCCTTCTCTGGAGATCTTTCCAACCCGCCTGGCTGCCGCCCTGTGCCCCGTGCTCTGGGTGTCCCTGCTGGAGCAGCGGGCTGGACTAAGTGATCTCTAGGGGTCCCTTCCAATCTCAACCATCCTGGGATTCTGTGTGATTCTGTGTAAAGCAAGCGCCTCATATCCCTTTTTGGAGCTCTAAATCTGTCTTACTGCTAACATGAATGATATGCCTCTTAACCAAGCACTAATGCAATTAATTTTTCCTTTGTTACAGCTGGTTCCTTCAGTGAAACTCTGTTTTGGTTTTGGGGATGTCAAGATTGTCATTTTGAACATAATTTACAGATGCAGAGGGGGCGCAAAATATACCAGAAAAATTTGTAGAGGGCAGGAAAACTAGCAGAGGAAAATATGTGGCAAACACTCAAGGATTTAGGTCAATAAATAGCAGAATTTTGGGGTAGGTTGGAATTGTCTTTGTTTTCATAAAAAGTCTGCGTCCATTTAGTAGTATTTTTTGGCATTTTCTCATCTAGACTAGGTCAGGTTATTTTTCATTATGGTTATCTTCAGCAGCTTGCAAATGTAAAACTTTCATTTTATATTAAGAAGATTTTTTTTTCAGTTGATCTTCTGTGATAGAAAATGAAATTTCAATGTGAGCCAGTCACTAGAGAATCTGAGGAAGCAATATCTGGGTTAACAAACTGTTTTAAACACATTCTCTCAGGGCCTTTCTCTTCTCCTTCAGCATTTGCAGCCTGGCTGCCTCCTCTTTCCTCTTTTCCTCTTTCACCCTCTTGGTGCATTAAAGAATGTCTTTTAATAGAAAGTAAAGGCTCAAAATAATGTGACTGTAACAAAAATGTGCTGGAGAATAGGATCCCCAGCTAATGTTGGAGGAATGCTGAACAGATATATGTACATTATACAGGACAAAACAAGAGGACTACTGGTAAACAGCTAGCTTTTATCTCACTAATTTCTCTCAAGGCAGCTGCATGCTTTTGATCTTAATTGACAACAATGATTGCAAAAATAAGGAAAAAATCTTTAATTGTATAGGTGCTGTTGCTCCATATTTTTTCACATTTATTGGCCTTGTGGGTGTACTATTAGGGTGTGCATGAGAGCTGGAGTGCCACTCTGCAGGCTGCCTGCATGTAACAGGTAGGGACAGGGACAGATTTGCCCAGCTGAAAACGAAAAAAAAATAAAATAAAAATACAAAACACAGTTATCAAGAAGCTAAAAATTTGTGTACGTGCATGTATGCATGGGCGTATTTCACTTTTAATATTGCAAAAGGAAGTTTTCACAGGTAGCTCTTTGTCCTGAAACTTGCAAACTTATATTTTGCAAACTTGCAAAGCTACATTATAAGAAACACAGAGCCTGAGTCAACACTGTGCACTGACTTTGATATCAGTGGCCTCTATTTTTCTTCCCAGCAGGAATGCTGGAGTTCATTGCCAATTGCTTGGAGGGAGGCTGATGGTATCCAAACTAAAGGAGTGCAGAAAGAATAGTTATTTTGTGACCAGAAAGCATTAGCAGGTCCAGAGAAAAAAGGAATCCAAGCTACAACACCCTCAGGACTTTGAAATAACATTCATGACAACATTGCATTGTATTCTGATGTACTGTGATCTAACTCTTATCTGAAGAACAGGCATTTTAGATTCTATGCAGAAGGTGCATAGCACTTTCTAATGACATAATGATGGACTGCAGTCCTTCAAGACTATGAAAAGATCACCAAATTCACTCAGAACTTTTGGCTACATGATCAAGCCTCAGTAACACAAAATCCCTTCAGTTCAATTATGTGGCTTTGTCCAAGAGATCAGTGTCTCCTATTCTAACGCCACATTTAGCTGCCTTGTGATAAATGTAACAGCAGCAGATCTCTACAAAAATAATTTTGAAAAGCACTTGAGGAGGCTTGTGGCTGGGTTTTTTTTCCATATTAAACCCATATAATCAGTGAACATTAGACTTTAGATTCCCTAAAAATATGTAAAAATGATTTGTTAATGCACTAAAACAGTGATGACAAGGAAAAGAAAGCATACTCATATTTCCTTTTTTTTTTCTTTTTCTTCCAAAAACCAGTTTTGTTTCAGGAACAGAAAAGAGTAAAGATTATTGTCTGTAGATATAGAAATGTGTTCATTGGGGAGAAATTAATAATTCCAAGTAATCTCATCCTCTCTCTCTGGTGCAATTCTTAACCTTGGAAAATTGTAAAATAGCAACAGCACTATCTAAGTTAACACACTAGTTTCTCTCCTCTATTGATAGTCATATCTGCTTATGTTAAAGGGAAGAATATATTTCTGTTTTTCTTAGCCTTTCTGAGGCAATAATGACAAATTAATCTAAACTGGATTTTCTTCTTTCTTGTGTGGTGTAGTGTATATCTTTCATGGCTCTTCTAGGGACCTGTCCGTACTTCAGAAAGAAATGAAGGGTCCTTGACTTTCCAGATGGATTCAGAAAGATCAGGCAGTATAACCCAAGGCTCAGTAATGACCTGAAGTATTTGTGCTATTCCTTCTGCGGTATAAAATGAAAAGAATCAAATTCCCTCCGGGACCCCACATTTGGGACATTTGCCTAAGAGTGGCATTTGGAAAGAGCAAGCAATTCTTCTCATTCACCACTTTTGTGTAGAAAATCGCTCAGAAATGTTGACTATTCACAGTTCAGAGTAATTGTGCTGCATCTGTGGGTGAGCTAAACTCCGTAATGACTCTTAAGTGCTTTGATGTCTAAAGAGTAAAGGTGCAAAAGACATTCAAAGTTATCTGTATTCAGAATAACTCTGCTGCTGAGCTGTAGCTCCTGTTGATGGAATGTACTGAGCCTTGCACAAAAGCCATGAGGTGGGCAGGGTGCTCCATTTGGGGAGAGAGTGGGCTGATTTGGCAGTGAGAGGATCTTGTCTGGACCATGGCCACGCTGCATAATTCCTGCACACAAATCACGGTATGTGCTCTTGTTAGGAGATGGGTGCCGCAGACCTTGGAGGCAGGGTGGTGCCCCAGCCCCACTGCAAACAGGGTCACTCTTGGCTCTGGCAGGATGAGTCCCAGGAAAGCAATCCTGACAGATTTTACTGTGAAAATGGATATCCTGAACAATTGTATGTCATGTTCCTTTCATGCAGACAGCCAATTCTACTATAAACTGTTGGAAATCATCCGATAATTTCAGATTTGAGATCTTTTCTCAGGGCTGAGATTGTGAATGCTAGAGTGACATCTGCAGAGACAGCCTCACAAATCCAGGTGTCCCTATTATCTGAAAATCCTCTGACTGTTGACCAAAACAGACATAAGTAAATTTAAAGGCTCACACATTAAGCCTTTCCTATGTAGATAATGGCACTAGCCATGACAAAATCTGTTTCAGTGATTAGTTCCAAGCTGCACAGCCCGTAAAACAAGAAAACCCAAATATATTCACTCTGTTCACACATATTCATACTCCAGAGTGTGTTAGCAACATGCAGTTTATCTCAACCCACAGAAATCTATCCATAAGGCATGTGCATGAGGAGAAACACATTACAATACAGTGACTAATCCTGCACCAGCAGTGCTGTTTTCTTAGTCACTTGATGGCTTTGAACATACCCACATTTAGAGCTTAGTAACAAAAGGAAGTGAATAATTTCATGGATGAAACCAACTTTTTTTTCCTAATTACTCACTTGTAATCTCAAGAAAATTTCTTTTGATCCCAAATCATTCTCATTTTATTAATGTACATGTGTGGGGGGTTATTCAAAGTGTGGGGCACAATAGTCAATGTCTTTAAGTGATGACTGGCTATGTAAGTAGCCTGCTTGTCTGCCTTTTCCCTTCCTTATTGAGCGTAACTGTCAACATTTGGACTCAAAGAGGCCAATGCAGTGCTGAATGCAGTGAGAAAGCAGTGTTACAGCTAAGCAGCTAAGAGAGATAAGAGCTACATGAAACACTTTACATATTCATCCATTCCAAACTACACAAGACATCACTTAGGCAGTATTCTAAAAAATTCACAAACTCCTACACTCTTTAGTGGTATAAGTGCAGAATTTGAACTTAATTTTGGTTCACACTATTCATAGAAGTGAATCATCTGTAGAAATGTTGGGTTCGCTGGCAAAACTGATCGAAACTATGCTTCTCCTTTGGGACTGGAAGAGTCATCAGATGATTGAATATTGTCCCTGGTGATGGTGTTTCTAAACTTTTCACTGCCACACTTTTGGTCACCAGTATATCCTAGGCAGAGGAGCAATTAATCTAAGCTATGATGTAGAATAAATATCTGTTATGCTCAGTTACTACATATATATTTATTAGTGTCAACCTTTTGCAGAGTTATAACTGGATCTCCCGTGATGGAACTAGGAAGCAAGGGTATAAAAATGGGCTGAGGCAAGAAGCTGCCCAGGCAGCCCTGTTGTCTCCTCCAAGATGGTCCCTTCCTCCTACACAGTGCTGCTAAGGGTTAAATGAAAGTTCACATAATTTGGCAACATTCACCTGCTGCCCTCTCTGCCTCAATTCTCTTTTATAGATAGATTGCTAAAGTACCTTAAACACATAAAGTAAGTTTCTCTCTCACTTTTTTTGGCAGGATGTTGCGACATTTGAACTGAAATATCCACAGTCTGCTACCATAACAGAGCTGCTTGACATCTCAATATCACACAGCTTGGCAGGCATCCCTGCAAACACAATAGAATGTTTATTGCTTAAAAAGTACAGTCTTTCACTACCTTGTATTCTTTTAATGGAGTAGCCTTCATTCACACAGGAAGGAAAGGAACTGCCGTTACCATGCAGAGGCTATTGAGGCCTTATTTTTGAGGCTACATCTCATTGCTCTTTCTTAAGAAAAGAGAGAAGTGGGGGCTGACGAGCTACTCCAGGTAAAAAAAGAATAAGAGAAATGTTAAGCAATGTGTAAACAAACCAATGACAGGACTAGTCACTGAAGAAGTGACTGTTATCATGGTGTCTATGTAGTTCTTCATCTGTGAGAGGCACAAACCTGCTTAGAAGTAAAGGCAGGTGAGAAAGGGATGATATAACCTGTCTGTGCTCAGATTCAGGATTGTTGAATACACCTTCCTCACCTCATAACTGATGTTGATCCTTGCCCAGGTGGGATCACCTGGTGATCCAGGAAGAAGAGGTAAAGAATGGTTTCTTCTAGAGTATGTCTGTACTAAAACAAAAAGCTCACGGTAGCTAATCTGGGCCTGCCTGAGCTTTCAGTAAGTGTCTAGCCCATGTCCTGATAATAGTGGACTCATCTAACAATTATAATTACCCAGAGTTCAGGGCAAGATTTATAAACTGGCTGAATGCTCTGCTACTACCATTAAATATTTTCAGTATGCGTACCAGCTAGGTGCTTAACCTATATTAGTACCTGTCTTGGATATTTAACTTGAACATTTCAAATATTTTTCTCTATATAAATAAGGAACCAAGTTCTGTTAGCTAACATCATATCACATCATGGACCCTCTTCCAATAAACCTGCAAAGTCCTAATTTCCAGGTCTATATATTAGATATAGTAGTTATCTGTGCTGTTGTTTTATTAATTTCAGATGAACACAAATACTCGATCAAGGAAATGGCTCATTGCTAAGCAATAGGACCAAGTGGGTTGTACACTGTTATAAGTTTTGCTTGTCTAGAGCAAGTCAGGAATGCTCCAAACACATGGGATGGTCATTTGTTGTGATTTAGGAAGGCATTGCTAAAACATATTTCCATAAATTCTTTGCCTCCTTCTGCCTCAGAACTGCAAGTTAGAATACTTTGGGTAATACTGGGCCTATGAGTCTTTACTGAAACACTGCAGTTAAACCACTTTTTGACTGAATACATTTCGCACCTTCTTTTTACTAGTCCTGGTTTCTGGTTCCTGGCTTGGTCTCTGGAGGTGATATACTTTCAAAGCTGTCAGCAGCATCTGCTTACAGTGATTCAAAACAACTTTCTAAATCACAGTTTTTTTTTTTCCTTTTTTTTTTTTCTTTTTTTTAACGGCAAGAGCAACTAGGTGGGAAACTTTGTTAAATTAGTACTAAGCTTCACGCATAGTTCAGCTTATCTTCTAGATTTTATTTGTTTAGTTTGGGGATCTCCAATGTTCGTACCCAAATAGATGACATATCCTTCCACAGTCACTGCCTTGCGGTCTCCCCAACACTGTCTTTCCCTGGGCAGCTTCCATCTCCGATTCCTCTCTAGGAAGTTTTTTAACAGCTGGATGTCCTTTGATCTCAAGCCAGAGAACTGGGACACTAAGCCTGTTAACCCAAGCCTGAACCAGACAGGTAGGCACTTTCAGATTAATAGCCTGCCCGTTGTTCTCTCAAGGACTCTCGGTATTTCCCCTGGAGATATCTTATCTCTATCACTGAGCAAGCGGGAAATGAAACATAGATTCATAAAGTTTAAGCCCAGAAGGGACCATTAGAAGAGCTATTCTCATCTTATATATATCAGAGGCCCTTTAATTTCAACCATTTATCCTTGTAGTGAGGTCAATAACTTGTATTAAAGTGAATGCTCCTCCTAACAGATGCTCAAGATTTAAATTCATGCAGTCAAATAAACAAACAAAAAAACACATCAAGTGCATGAACTGAAAACAGCCAGTGAAAAATAATACAGATGTCTCTCTTGTTCTCCATAACAGCACTTCTCTGTGTTTTGCTACAAATGTGGCACATTTAATATGCCTTCACTAGTCACTCCAAAATTCACCCCTCCCCAGCATGAGACTTTCTGAGAATTAAGAAATATGTCACAAACAGATTAGACACAATTAGAACCTCACTAGGTAGGTTGTGAAGTACAGGATAGTAATATCTGTTAGTAGCATAATAGCAAAGTAGCATAATACCCTATGCAAGACTATAAATATCTTCAGCAAGTAAGTCCAGATGGATAAATGAAAGAGGGCCACTATCAGCTATTCTCACTCCTGGCTTGTGAGGGAGTTCACACCCCTGGTCTGCTCTGGTTCACTCTTGCTAGTAAAAGGCAGTCAGGGCACTTGGTTTCAGCATCAGGGCTCAGCCAAACCCTGGCCCTCTTTTATTTAGCAATGTAGACATCAGTCAGCCTAGATAGCTTGTAAAGAAGAGCTGATGCTCAAGTAAGTTATTGCCATAAGTGCAAAAGAATAACAAGCACTCTAAGCTGCTTTGCTACAGATCAGAGAACACCCCAGAGATCATCAGCGTTCTCCAAATTAACCAATACACCTAATGTAACAATTGCAGTGACCTTACTATCAAAGATAAAAAGAAATCAACGCAATTATATCTTTGGATACATGTAAATTCTGCTGAGGCAAGGAGGAAGACCTTCTGTTGCCTTCTCTATATATGAATTATGACTGTGGACCTTTGTGAATGAGTGTTTTCATAACAGCATTTATCTGCAGCGTTTGTAACGAGCGATTGAAAAGAGGAGGAGATGTCAAAGAAAAACACACTTTCTGGTTGAGCGGCATCTCTAACAAGTTAATAATGAATGCAAATATGATGAAAACATCTTGTTTTCCAAAGACACTGCAATATTTAAAATTGATTTTTCCCAAGACATTATAAAAGGTTTTATTTACATACCACTATTTACTTGGAAGATTTTATAAAAATACCATCCTGCTCAAAGTTATGAACCCAATTCTATCTAGGCCAAATTACTTCGGGGCCATGATACTGAGATTTTGTTACTGGTGGATATAATCTGCAGTATACTCAATCAAACAACATTTTGATCTGTGGCATATTTTACTATACAAGCCTCAAAGGTTAAATCTGAGGACATTTTGAAAAGCCAGCTTCCATCAGCTTTAGAATTTAAAAATATAATTATATGAAATAATTCAGTAAAGTAGGTATCCTCCTTCCAGCATAATTTATAGCTGTTACATAAAGAGCCAAGAGACAATGTACTATTATTCATGTAAAATCTCTGTGCCACTTACTTATATATGAAATTATCAAACCCAGAGCACTGTGAGGGAATACAGGTAAGATGATGTATATGTCCATCCAGGCAGAAGTTTTTGCTAACACAGATTACAGTTTCATATCAACACTGATCTAACAAAAGTTTTATCTCATTTGTAGCAAGTCTACCATTGGAAGAGGATTCTGCTAGAGCTCATGAACTAAGTTATAGGAGAAAATGAGGGAGGAACATGGCTAAAAATAGATGAGGAGACTATAAGATTCAACCTGTTTTCTGTGGGATTCCTTGAATTTCAAAATTTAACTCTGTTAAGTTCTCATTTAAATATTTATCAATTTAAAATTATTTTTTGCTATCATATATGCCATTCGTTTCCAGGACTGTAGATTATAACAAGGAATTAATTTGAAGGACATTGCACACCCTTTACTCTCACAAGCAGAGATTTTGGTGATGTCTATAATTTCAAACCTCACATCCAGGATTAAATAAGCTGCTAGTTTCCAATTTATATTTTATACCTGTGGTTTTTTAAGTAGTATCTACTAATGAGAATGTGTCGTAATCTAGCTCAGCATCTAATCTATCAGTGTTAATAACTATCAAAAGACCAATTAGTGTGTGCCTGCTGTGTGTATTTCAACCATATAAATGTCTTATGACCCAAAAGATGTCAGATAATAACACTGATTTTTGTAAGTGGGTGGTTCAGTGTCCTTCTTACAATAGAAAGGTGAAAATACCTCATTTTCTCAGCATAGTTCGAGAAACAAAGGGCGTCATTTTCAAATTTGAAAGCCAACCCTTTTTAGACATTTAATGTTTTGATTTATATGCTGAGTTTAAGCACTTGCTTTTGAACACTGTATTCTGAATGGTGTCTGTATTTTTCAGCAACAAAACTGACTTTCAGATTTATCTTGTTACGAGCATTGTGCTCCTTAATTCCAGTACAAATCAGGACTATAAACTTTCTGCAAGAAATAGGCCTTATTCTTTTCAATTACACTAGATTTACAGTGAAGTTACTTCAATTGTTTCAGAAGAACCAACTCTGGTTTATATCAGCATGCATGAGAAGAAAATGAGGTCAAGTGACTGAAAGAAAAAGCATGTAAATCTGAATTTCAATTCTGTAGACATTGCAATTTAGAGAATTTCTTTTTCTCCATGGTTGCCTCTTTTCTACTCAACACAAAACTATTGAAGCTATTACCTCATTACCAGTGTTTTCACACAATTGCAAAATTATGTTTTCCTATAATTACAAAGAATTCGTTGCATTTGCCTTACTACATGCATTTTTGTCCTTATTGCTTAATTAATATCATCATATTCAATAATAAAAGTCGTAACTTCCTTAGCAGCCCTGCTCCTAACAGCCGTGTGTGAGGAACGGGAATAATGTTTGAGAAAACATTATTATGCATGTACAGAAAAAAAACAATCAAGTCGTTAAAGTTATATCTTATTTCTCTGCAATGTTTTTACTGTTGTAGTTGGTAAGCATTACAGAGTTGGTCTAATCAAGAAGACGAAGATTTTGTGTTAAGTGTATGGCTACTCTGAGTCTCCTTACGGAACTTTCACTCTGCATGGGCATTAGCTCAGTCCCTTCACCAAGAACATCATAGACGTTTGCAGAAATCATCATTAAGCTCACAGTCCTCCTTTGAAAATCTTGTCTTCTTCGTTGATATCGTTTCCTGGGCTGTAATGATGCTCGCTCTTGAGCAGACTGCCCAAAAGGAGAGCGCATGTGCTGTGTGGACAAACTTGCTTTGCAGGCAACACACTGCTCATGAAATATGGGAGAGCTCCTTGACTCATCCAGGTTGGGAATAAGGCGGCTGTGGGGCCGACTCCCAAGAAGCCCCAAGAAGCTGTGCTGTCTTCCACAGGAGCTGGAGCCACAGTGGGGAGATTAACCCATCCCCCGGGCTGTAACCCACCACCATGACTGCCCCCAGCCACAGGAGTTGATGGCCAAGAGGCCAGGAGCAGCCCGCAGGGGACAAGCCGCGAACTGGCCATTTGCCTTCTTTTGGTGTGGAAGACACCATGGAAAACATCCTTAGGTGTTAACACTGTTTATTTCTGTCAGTCCTGGCTAAAAAATATCAATAAATAAATACGCTGGGGAGAGCCCTGGCTCGAGGTGTGCTGGCTCCTGGGCGAGCTGTGCGCGCGCGCTGCCGGACGGGGAAGGTGACCCAGTGCGACTCGCGCCGGGGGCGACGCTGCCAGCACGAAGCAGCTGGTACCAGGGGCCCTGCTGTGACTTGGAGAGGAGTCAGTCTTTGCAGTGTAATTGATGGTCTGGAAATGTGACAGATATATTGATGTCCAGAGAGCCTCCAGCCTCTAAGGGTGTTCATAGTTAACCTAATAATATCCTGCTAAGACAGATGTAGTTGCTGCCAACAGCAGGGAAAGAAATGGAGACAATGATGAAAATGACACTACTTCCCCACAGTGGAGTGAGGCAGCTACTATGCACTGCAGAGCAGCTCTCTTTAATTAATTAATTAATTAATTATTTTTTTTATATAGGATCTTTTACAGCTCTCTGCATGTTGTAGGCATTTCTGATGCTTTACTCAGCAAGCGAGGTCTCCTTTTGCCTTTTTGTTTTTTTTGCAGAGCAGAATGGAAACACCCTTCCCATGCAGTTTAAAAACCACTTTGTGGTGGATTTCCTATACCATGACAGGCTCAAGTGAAAGATGCTGTCTGAGCATGGGTCTTACACTGTGCTCATCAGTGGAACAGCATGACTGGGACACCTGTGCAAGTCTGGTACGTGTGTCACCTTATCTAATGTATATAGTGTCTCTATGTCCTTGCGGTGTTTGCCATTGCGCTTGTTTCCTTGTAGAGCTTTTTAAATGTTTGATCTTTTATGGTGGAGGTGACTAATACTGGGAATCCAGTATTCGGCCATGTTGCTTTGACTTCATTAATATGCTCCTTTGTGCTTTGCTTCACTCAGTATTTGCATGTGGGGTTTGCAGTGTGCGCTCCTCCTCCCAGGCAAGGAGACGTATGGCCTCTCTGCTGCTGCTGACTTACCTTCACATCACTACTGCTTGCCAGGCCTTTTTTTTGATAGTTTATTTTTTTTAAAGTAAACACAGGTGTTAAAAAATCTCTGGGACATGAAAATTTAATTACAAGGCATTAGATCCATGCCATTAAAATCCTGGCTACACTTGCATTTAAATGCAATTTGTGGCTTGTCTTGACAGCCACGTAGTGTTGCATAATGCTCGTTTGCTCAAAATCAATAGGCACCTTGTGGTAGATCTAAAAGCTTCCTAGGCATTAAAGTTAGGCATAGTACATACTAATTTGAAACTTCAGAAAAGCTGGTGTCAGTGCACGGCTTTTCCATAACAGTCTCGTAGTTAGAGCAATCATCTAGAGGCAAGGGACCAGAAACACAGGGCCTGCAGCTTGAGCTGAAATCCTCCAACCACCAGGACAGATTTAGGCTCCTTTTCCTTTTCCTTTGGCTGCAATAATCTTGCACTCCAATCTAAGGAACTGACAGGCAAATTCTCTGTTTCTTTTCTTTCCATCACACATTAAAAGATTGCTCTCCAATCATCTCTGCAGGGCTACCTCGGGGAATGCAAAGCTGAGCCCTCTCCATCTGAAGGGGTTTTGGAAGTCAGATCACCTACCAATGGTCTAATTGCTGATCTATTATAAAAATCCTATGAGCACAGCCAGCTGGGGTCCTTTAGAAGAAATGAGTTCAGCTGCACTCAGCAGTGCAGGAAAGGGCACGTATTTTCAGCACATAGTTCAGAAATGGAAGTTCTGGAGGGGTGGGAAGAGCTTCTGATTTCCATGATTTTTTTTTTTTTAATATCCTTATCCTTGAAGAGAGTCTCTCTTCAGATGTAGTAGCTCTGTCTATAAACCCTCATATGATCTAGACAACTGAAATGGGCAGTCTGGGCCACCTATAGAAGGTGGGGGAATGGGCTTTCATTTCTAATTTCAGATATTTCAGCTAATAATCCAGACACATGAGGTAAACAATCTTGCAGATTTTTTACCTACATTCAGTTCTCCACCATCTCCAGACCACTCCCTACAACATACAGAGGGAATGAGGGAAGTTAGTGCTGAAGTAGATGCCATCAGGTTTTCCTGGGACCTCTGTACTGGAGTCAATTGACAGTAATTCTCCTGAAGGGAACTCTGATCAAACGAAATCTACCTCAGACTAAATCTTAGCTTTTATTTAATATTAAATATCTTGGAGAATAGTAAATTCCTTATTGCAATCAGATTTTCAGCCTCTGGATGCTGTGACTTCAAAGGCCATTTCACTGTATTTGTTATAGATTCCAAATAACAGTTAACAGTAACTGAAGTTTAGTCTCATATTCTGTACCGATGCTCTCACTTGCCTGAAGTTAACAAATTACAAAGACTCCTTATTGTACCCAGTTGCATACAGTTATATCAGTAATGTCAACCTTTTGCTTCACTCAAGTAAACCAGATGACTACCCATCCCATCATATACCGAGCAATGAATATCATGTACCCAAGTAACATGCTAAGAGAAAAAAAAGATTTAACTTTGTTTAAACGTTTCTGAAGAACAAGGACAATTTTGCCATTTTTGGATTACGTTAGAAATAAATGTGCTTCTAATGGTGGTTTCTTGGAAGATCTTCAGAAAATTTTAAAACTCCAGCATTCACCTGTGCAATTGGTACATTTGTTTTAATTTATGAGGGAGGCATTGGCGTTCTTCCCGAAATTCCAAAGAGAATTCTTGGCCCCAGTAATTTTATGGTGATTTTACTCCATTAAAATGCACTGAGGGTGGGATTCAGCTCTCCACTGTTAACACCTAGGATATACCTCAGTTACCATGCAGAGGCATCTGTAGCCACAAAAGGTGCTGTATGCTCTAACAAGGAACCCCGTCTGCTTTTCCAGAGGCCATGTCTGCTCCAGGTCCTCTGCGACAGCCACCAGCCCCGTGTGAGTCTCAGATGCACTAGGCTGTTTCATACAGCAAAAGGCATCAATGGTCAGGCAACTGAGCTGAACTCTTTGTGCTGGCACATAGGTAACTAACTATACGTGAGCTATGTACCTAAGCTCCTGTCATTGCCAGTTCAGAGAACTATTCATCTCACCGTAACCTAGACAGCTTCATTTGGGCAGCTGAATAGCTTTTCAGGTTTCATTGAATTTTATTTCAAATAGTACATTATAAATGCAGCTGTAAACTTACAGATCATCTTCACCAGAACAGTTAGTGCTGGCAAAGGTGAAATGAAAAAAATTGTCGTGCATGCCTAAAAAGGTTCTAATTCTGTCCACCTTAAGCTAGTAACTCTTGTGCATATGAATGTCACATGCACTGAAAACAGCTACACGTCCTAATACTTTGAAGCGTGTATAGGATGTTCATGCATATCTGCAAGCCAAAAAAAGGTGGTTCCAGGAAGGTCCTTTCACTCAACATGTGCTATGCTGCAAGTTTGTTCCATTTATTCTCCACTAAAGTAGACTGATAACTATGTTGCAGTCTCTGATATATCTCACCCACTAACAGTATAACATGTTATAACAAAAAAATGTTAATCCTCATTAAGGATGATCTGATATTTTCTAGTGAGACTCCTGCTGGAATAAATGGCTTCCTGTTCTGTGCTGCCCTTACTGTATAAAAACACTGTCAACTTTCTCATGTCTTTTAAAGTGTTAATTTCTCTATATCTGGCTGGCCATACAGCATTTGGACAAGGAAAATGAAGCTAACAACACAGTATCCTGGAAAGTAATTTGAAATTTATGAGATGCAAATCAGTCAGTTAAATGTACTTTGCTCTGCCTTATAGCAAGTGATAAATCACATCATAGTACAATTTCAAGACTAGTCATGGGACTCTTAGCAAAAAGACCCCAAATTTCTCTTGTTTGAAAACAAGAGAAGGTTTGCAAAGGGGCCTGAAAATACTGTGGGTTGATATATAACTTTGCAAAACTAGGATTTAAGATATAAAGACTTTTCCACTGATGGCAAAACTCCCCCTGACCTCAGCAGGGCAAGGACTTGTCCCAGGGAGCTGTATGCTCTGCATGATGTCTGAGGGAAGCTGCCTCTAGTAAGTTCCTATAGAAACAGGCTCCTTGAAAGGATGAGCAGTGTGTACTTGGTAAACAAATTAAGAGCCGTAGCAACTAACCCAACACACCCACTGCATGAATGAAACTGCCTCGGCGCTATGCCCCTGTCATTCAATCTCTGCTAATAGATAAAGCTGTGCCCAGAGCGGCCAAGGAAGGGGGGCTGCTGGGGGAAACATCAGAGAAATCAGGGCCAAACGCAATAAACTTTCCTGCTACCTACACATCAGATGCCTCTAATTCTGCTGGAAAACACAATGCAATATATTGATTGCTATTCTTGGCAGTGGTCACCCGTGCAAGCAAACCACACACCTCACAGTGCCCCATTCTGGCACTAGATAAATCAATGGGAATTTGCTATTCATTTCTCATGGAGAATGCCTGCACTCTGTCTTAACAAGTCATGACAATCGTTGTGGTATAAAGATCTGCTTGTATATATGTGTTTACACAGATACGTGCATTTAATCATTAACTTTCTCTACATCTATAGATATCTACCATGTTCAAAAATATAAAATTAAAAATAAAAAAAAAATCATCTGAGTTCAACAAGTGATAATGGAGACATTAATAGCATTAATAACACGAGGTGAGTTTTCTCTTGTATTCAGTTTCAAAATATTTTATAAAGGAAGGCTGAGGTTCAACTATTGTCATCTGACAAATAAGGAAAGTGAAGCACAACAAGGGAAAGGAACTGCCTGAGGTGGTGATGTTTCAGGCCACTGACAGAGCTGGGAACTGGATATAGGGCTTTTGAGTTTTAGCCTGATGCCAGCTCAGCTGAATCACCCAGGTACGCAGGTGTCAGTGCTGTCTTGACCAGCTCTATCACCACCTGCCTCCACAAATCCGGGCCCATACGGAGATAGAAAATCTTTCCGTGTCTTTCAATGGATGTCCATTTGGTGCTCTCAGAAACCTGTACTGTGATTCTGTTTGTTCTTTTTCCCTTTAACTTGATTTCTCTAGTTTGTTGTTTCTATTTTTTGCCTCCTGCCAAGAAGACAGCATGTGCTTAAGTGTACACATTTCATGATTAGGTGTCAGGGGCTATAATAAAAGTGCCAACCCTCATAATATGCAGTGTTTCATCCCTACATATTGCTCAAAGTGTTCGTTGCTAGGACCCTCCCCGTTCCCATACCGCTTCAGGAAAGGTGCTAGGATCATCCTTTGTGTGTTTCGAGCCTGGAGCTGGGGACTGGACTCTCCTGTCCCATCCCTAATGGACTCCCTGGTGGTAACTCACATATGAATACATCCCATCTAATTTCACACATCTAAAAGTGAGCTATCTGGTTGTATCTTGGTATCAAACTTCTTCTGTAGTCAATGAATAAAGACAAGCATTTCCAGAGTTCATCCCAAAGCAGAGTCTAGAATAGATGTGATAACTCCCCCCTGGAGGTGCCTATGAGTCCTTCTATAAGTTAAAGGCAGAACCTAGCTAACTAGAGTACACAACGTGCCTTATGTTTAGGTAGTTGTCATTAGGTGAAGTAATTCTACCTTTAGTATCTTCACACCCTATTTTCGCCATCTGTTAACTAGGAATAATATGACCTTAGTGGAATGCCATGTGTCCGAGTTAATTAATATCTACAATTATGGGGAGGTTTTTGAATGTATAACTGTATGGAACTATGAAAAACTCATTATTCACAACCGTGACAGATGGTAGAACAGTTTTTTGGGCAGAGTTTACTGTAAATATACCGTATATTATGTATTTTAGGAGATGTAAGTAGGCAGCAGAGAGGTAGGATGATTGCTTGCACTGTTTGACTAATGCACGAAGGGTCCAGTGGCTGGTCCCACAAGGAGGATGAGTCTGGTCCTGCTAAGGATGTATCTCTGCTCTGAGCAGCTGGGCTAAGACAAACTTCTGGACAGTGTGTAGGGCAGGACAGGCGCCAGCCACACCGCGAGCAGAGCAGGATCCGGAGGGGAGCAGGGGCTGGGCTTGTATAGCAAGATGCAGACCAAAAGCAGCACCTCAGAAATGACACAAACTACCAGGCTTTCAAAGGGAAACTGTCAAAAATCATGGTAGTCCAGGAAGATACTGAAAATTATTGCACTGAAAAGCAAAATTTGAAGAGTAGATGCCCCTTGGAAGGCACGGTGGGGAAGGAGAAGATTTATTTTCCAAGCTTTTAATACAATCTGGCCCATCCAACCATGCTGAGTGAATGCCATTAAAAGAGTTATCTTGCTCTAGTTTACTGTTTTTGTACTCTGATAAATCTTGCTTTTTTCTGTGGAAGTGTTCAGGAAAACTGGATACAGAATTTGATTCAACTTCAGTTAAGAATGACGTAAATAATCAGTCAGTCCTTTACAAGGGATATTGGGACTGGCATCTTTGCATGTTTAAAATATGCTTGACAATAATGATTTTTAAAATGTAAATTTTTCTCTAAAATTAAACGTAGTACTGTTGAAACAAGGAGTAAGCAACAGAGGCAGCTACCATAGAGTGAATCATTTGCTGTAAATCAATACTCTCATTTAACTTGCAGTAGCTTCTTCAGAAATTTATGACTGATAGATGCAAATACAAGAAGCTGATGGAACTGGAATATCTTAGGCCAGCAGGGAATTTGGCCCATCAGCTGCAATTAATATGAATTACCTCAAAATAAGAAAGTCTTGTTATAATTAGAAACATTCTTTTTGTGGTGTCAAATTGCAGACAGATGGCCAGCTTTCCTTCTATGTCTAACTCTGGCCATTTGATCTTGGCAAAAAGAATACAAAATGCGATAGTTATGGTAGTGGTAGAAACAACCAGCAGTATGGTTGAAAATTTAGTTCATGGAAGTGTTCACAAATACGTAGGAGCAGGCCAGGGACCAAGCTTAGTAAAGGGATATTTTGAGGACAAGGATGTTTTACTGAGACGAGACAACTCTTTGAAGACAGGGGATTTTGATAGATATTTTGATTCTGCTTTGCATTAAATATATGTTTTGTTGGATTTTTTCAGATTTACTCCACTCAGTGCAAAGCAGTGGAGGGTACGGTGCAACATCGCACCACCTTATCCTCTCTAATTTTTGTAAACTCAGTGAATTAAGTAGACTCACTCCATTCTCTAGAATTCTGTAAGAAGATTTTATAAGAAATAAATCCCATTCATGCTCTTCTATCTGTGCTGAATTCCTCTTATATCATCTCACAGGAATAGCACACCATTTGCACCATAATATATGGAAACTCACTGCTCACACTGCTGTTGCAAATGTCAGTGTAATGTGCAGCATCTGTTTACAGCTCCCATGAACAATTATGCTGAGGCAGAGCCTCTGACTGGCATTAAACATTCTTTGGTTTTCAAAACAGTTCTTCATAAAAAGGACAATTTCTGTGACTGAAATGATATCCAATCACACACACAGAGCAAGCCACAACTGACTGGGAAATTCAAAAGGGATTAGCACTGAGCAACATAATTGCTTAAAATGTCTTTTTGTCTGTTTGTTTGTTTGTTTTAATTTTACTGCAATATCTTCAAGGGGAGCTATTACTGCCTATTTAAATTATTTACCTAATATAATTTCATATGGGCAGGCATTTACCCCCAGGAACTGTTCAAATAACAGAATTTCTGTAAGAAGTATGCCTAAGATTATGAGTACCAGAAGCAGAGTACAGCTTGCACTAGCAAGCTTTTGTCTCATTTATGAAGACGGATGACTGTACATTCATTTTTCATGTATATACTTGTCTGAAAATTGGGAATCAACCTCTGACAACGAATATTTCACAGAAAGCTCCTGAAAAGTTCTAAAAATTTGTCTTGAAAAATCCACCTGAGAATATGCAGAGTTTTAAAACATGTTAATTTATACAGATCTGAACCATTCAATTAAGCTTATGCTCAAAATGGTTTTCTCTGACAGGAGCTGCCTACCATCTGTTAAGTCAACTATTTCTATTGCCAGTGATCTTAAGTTCATCATTTATGCTACAGTGATTGAGATTCTTAATCATAAATATCATCTGTTCTTTTCCCTCCCTTTCTTCCCCCGCTTCGTTTGGGTCATGATTTCGGGGGGCTTTCCTAATCTGCAGTTTCTGAAAGTGAGGCTGCAGGAGGAAGCGAGCCATCCGGGAGGGACTGTTGTTGCCTGCTGGTTTGCAGTGATTTTTGGATGACCATAGTATTAGGAGTTTGTGCTCATTTTCCTCTCATTTGATACACAGTCATAATTAGTAGGGCTGGTGACTAAAGCTTTGGGTTAATCTATTCACTCCCTTTCTGCCTGTCAGTGTTTTCTACACTGGCAAAGACCTTTTAATTTTCATAAAAGGGTCATGTCCCTGAGGAAAAGTAAAAGCCATCTGAATCAGCAATATTTGCTTCAGTAACCCTAGAAGCTTTCTTGCACGACTCCTGCTAGCCAGTCCTTATATCTGGAACACTCATATTCTGTAAGTATCATTTTTTTTTTTTTTTTCCAGACAAGCGTTTATGTTTAACTGAAATTAGGCACCATTTCAGAAAAATATAAAAAATGAAAAAGAAATGATTGTCGGCATGTCTCATTATTGCTTTTTGGAGATATGTTACAAAGTAGAAGACCAAAGAATTGCTGCTATTTCATTCTATCTAGAAAAAAATCCTTTTTTTTCCTGATTTTCTGATTCTCATAGATACTTATCTATTATCTTTTCTGGCTGTTGTTTCCTCTGAGCCACTTTTTTTGCCCATCTTTGCAAATGTATGGCTTTGCCAAGCCTCTACCATCAGGAAGAGAGCAAGTAAAGGAGAGATAAGGACCAGCCGCCTCTGACCTCACCTTCCTGCTGGGGTCGTCCTTTGCACTCCCAAGCAGCACAGAGCACAGCAATTTATGCCTAAATTCCTGCTCCTAGTGTCTGGGGCAGGAGTTCATCCTGAGAGTGGTAGACACTGGCCGTGCGAAGCCCAGCAAGCCCCAGCTGTGCATCCTCCCCGGGGCTGCAGAAGGGCCCGTGGGCTCTTGCCGCCTGGGAGCCGCTGTGCTCGCATGGACAGCATGGACTGTAAAACTTCTCATGGATCATTCCACCCCCACCCCAGCTCCCACTTTGTGCTTTGACAGAACACAGCAGCTGAGGCTTTGTGCTGCAATAAAAGATAGCAGGGGATAAGAACACATGAATTATTGACTTTTTACCATATTTTTTTAGGGTGGTTTTATTTCTCTTCTCCTTTCTTACCGTAGGTAATAGGCATCTTATCTGACTATATGGAGAGCCAGGTGAAATTCAGCAATGAAGACAAAAGGTTTTTTATCAGCTGGGTAGCAGTGAGGGTGCTATTACTCTTGCACCACCAGCTGCTTACTACATAAATGATTTATGAAAGTGTGAGTGTCTCACTTCACATTAGCTTCTGCTATTGCAGCATCCCTATTAGCAATAATATTAGCAAAATTACCATCTTCCTGTGTTTGAACAAACGTTTGGAATGCTATCTCGTTCTTATAAATCAAACAACAAGAAAAAAAATCCCAAATAGCTTGAATTAAGAAAAAGATACACTGATGTGCTGAACTTCCACAACTCCCAGCGAGACAATGCAGTGAAGGCACTCTGCATTTCCTGGGATTGGGAAATCTAGTTCATTCAGCACTCTGATAAATTATAAATATACAGCTGATTTTACAACTAGGTCTTGAATGTATTCAAGACTGTGAGAACAGTCAAAGAGGGATCAGAGTGGACATTATAAATTCACCAATATTTAGTTAATATGCAAAAATGGAACCATATGGTATGATCTTCTAAGTTACTTGAAATTGGTTTTGAAGGATGTTACCATTTCCATGCCATGGTACATTTCCAGGAAGAAATGCAATCTTTTGATTGTACTTTACAATATTCCACAGTCAGTTCTTCAGTGACATATAATTCTTGTGTACTTAAAATATGTATTGAAGCTCTAAAGCTACAATCAAGTTCACTAATGGTGTGATCTGAACACCGAAGAGCCAAGACACAACATAGGAGATTAAACTGCCATTTCAAAATAAAATGTGAATTCCCTTGGCTAAAATGTAAATGCATTATTACTTTGCTGTCCGACACCAAGGACTTGGAATGTAATTAAGCCTGATTTGTTTTCTACTGCAAACCCAGCTATTTAATTTTTTATCTAGTTTCTTATCAAATTAAACATTAAAATGATAATATAAATTCAATCCCACAGATAGAAGATCTTTAGCATGATGCTCCATAGGAGGCTAGATGGAGTTTCATGACACGCCATTACCTCAGGAGTATGACTTCAATGAAAAAGATTCCCAAACAAACAAAGGATCGCTTGCTTTAAGAAAAACCATATGTAATCATGAAATGGACCTTTGTTCCCCTTTCTAGTTTTACATCTCAGAATCTAGGTTGTGTTTAACAGATATATCTTTTAAAGTAACTAGTAACCCCTTACTCCATCACAGTTTGTGGGTGTATTCACTTCATTGACAACTGTTCTATACAACTACAAGCAAAAACAACACTAGTATTTATTAGTCAGGAAAGAGCTGCAATTTAGGATCAGATCCCCATAGCTATTTAGATGCCCAGGGCATTTCCAGATTTGCAGCTGAGTTTCTGCTCTTCCAGAAGATGACTAAAGTTTCTAGGCTTTGGTGTCTGTAGAGCTGACTACAGAGGTTGCTGACTAATTGCTTGGAGAACAAGGTCAAGTTGAGGCCCAGAAGAGCCTGAAGTGAAGTTACTGAAATAATGTAAATGTGCTGTTGGGAGGAAAATATGTAAGATGATCGTAGCCTTCCTCATGTGCTTGGTTTTAGTGCTGTCTACCAGTGCCTATGCCAGGAACATGAGTGGTACCTATTTAGAGGTGGGAGGTGGGGGTGAAAACCCTCCCTGTGGCTCTAGCAGACAGGACAAGTGATGCAGTTCTAGGGTGTGTGGCAGAAGGGATAGAGGTGCGTATGTCAAGCAGTGTCTACTAGGGGTGCCAAGCCTGCAAATGGGGCAGTCACTCAACAGGAGCCAGACAGTTGCTGCTGGTCTGTGGCAGGACCTGCAGGACCTTGTGGCACCCCTGTGGTTTGAGGAAGACTGGAAGACCTGCAGGACCTTGTGGCCCCACAACTTCACACTCTAGCTGTTTCTTCTCCTGCTCTTACTTTCTTGGCCAGCCTCCCTGAAGTTTAGATACCCTCCAAGCATAGCTGAGCTCCATATGAAGAGTTCAAGTGACAATACAAATCAGAAGAGTAATTTTGCCAAAATGAACACGAGAGAAATATCCCACATTATTTGGTTACTAGTTCTTGAACTGCCTAAGCAGATTATTTAAAGGATATTCATGACTGAAGAGGTTTTCGTTAAAGATTGTGAGTGGAGGACTCCTATCAACCAGAGGTTTCCTCCTCTTTCTTCTCCACTCCTTCACATTTTGCTCATTATGACGTAGCTTTCTCCATCAGTAACAGTGATGAGGAGCCTGAGTTCAGTTTGTGATTATATGTACTAAGAGATTAGGATGTGCCAGTCATAGCAAAGTGGGAGTTTGGCAGGAGAGCCTGGGTACAGAGATAATGCAGTTTTCCCATGATGAAATAACGATGATCTTGCTTACTTGCTGTCAGAGTTAAGAAATATTGAGTATCCTCAAGTCCTAGAGAACACAGCCTTTAACCTATCATTAAAATTTGACTTTGGCTTTTGTCCATTATTCTTACTTATTGGAAGAATTAATACAAGTTCATAAGGATTGTCTTCATTTGCTATTTGCTATCTCAAAACACTCTAAAATCTGTTCTTATCTATTGTAAGAAAAAAAATCGTTCACTGGGTGGAATTTAAATGATGAGATTGGTCAGGAGAGGTTTATGAAAACAATTTTGTAATAGAAATACAAATCAGCCTTTAATCACAATGATTTTGATAAACATTGCCATCCTCTTCTCTGTGCCTATGTGTGCACAAGTTAATTAGAAAATTTGTAGCTTGCTTGTGAAAACTCACCTTTTCTGAAAATAATTTTCAAGTTGAAAGTTTAACGAGATCTACAGAAGTCTTGCAGCATTATCTTCTCAAAGCCACAAGGCGGAAGAAACAATATTACAGTCTATTTCTTGTGCTTTTCTTGACCATATTGACTTTCTGGAATATACGAGGCAATTATTAACTCCATAGATAGTAATTACCTCCGTATAATATTTACTACACACCAAAATTAAAACAGAAAATTAAAATTCCACAGACTAGTGTTCAACCCCTCACAAACACCAGAGTGAATGCACCTTACTTCAGAATCCTATTTTTCGGGAGAACAAAATTCCTTCTGCAGGCTAAAACTTTAAGGCTCTTTGCAGAGAGCTCCACCACTCAAGCTCGGCGAGCAGCTCTTTGTGGTGCCATGGTGCCAGTTCTGATGGACACAAGTAGAAGATGGATGGGATAGTTCCCTGACGAGTTTCAAGCCAGTCCTGGGGACACAGCAGCCCCTGAAAGACTTGGATTCCACTCCCATTTCTGCAGAGGAGCCTGAAGGGAAGAGCATAGCCACATCTGCCCTTGTCCCCACTTCTGAACATTTCTGTTCAGATAAAGTCCTGTCCTGACTTTTGCATACACCTGCCACAGTCTCAGCCTCAATCTTTATCTAATCTAAGTCTAGACTTCTCATTCTAAACCTAGCTTTCTTTATAGTTATTTCCAGTTCTCTAGTATCCTTTCTTCAGTCTAGATATCCAAAACCTTCCCACATTGCCCTCTTCCCGCTAGTCTCTATGCCACACATTTTGTTCTAGTCCAATCATTCCGAGAACAGAAAATGGTATTTTCCATACCATTTACTTCTAAAAGCTGGCAAGGGGACGAGGCATTGACTTTCCTACTTCTTCCCACTATAATAGGCAGATACATAGAGCTGTCACCTAGGAAGTGGACTCAACTCCATTTTCTCCTTGAAGCACCCAGGTCTGTGTGGTTTATTGCTTAGATGAGCCTAGCTCACCATCTTTTCAAAGGGAATCACTTGCTTCCCACTACAATAGCTAGTGTACAAAATAAAAATCATATTTCACCTGGAGAGAATGTGGGACAAAACATTTGGTTAATCTCTAGCTTGAATACTAGCCTGTTCTAGGCCTTGCTACTAAGACTATATCTGTGTCTGACATTAAAAATCATGTAAATAAAATACAGAAACTTTACCGAGACTCGAATCTCTCTCTCTCTCTTTTTTTTTTTTTTTTTTTCCTTTGTGGGAACTCCAGCCATGCTTTTAAGACTTTTTCTATATACTTTATCGAAAGCATCTGATAATTTTTCTGTATGGTCACAGAGCTTGTACTGGATGTTCACATGTGCTACTAAGTTTCCCCTTTAGCAAAAAAGACATGAGCAGCTAAACTCTCCATGTGTTTATGATTCTCCTGCATTTTATCTTGGTTTGTCCTGTCATCGTAGGAAGGCAAGTTCCTACAGCCCCCCACAAATCTCCGAATATTTGGTGGTGTAAAGATTGTTATACATTCAATTTTTCTATCAGTTTCTAACAGCTATCAGGATGAAGTAGCTGCAGTCACTGTACAACACTCCAGAGGCTCATTTTGCTCAGGATTATCTCATAACTCTCTTCAAGGATAATCCTGAAGGAATGTGAGCCATGTGGGTACAGCAGGTGATAAAACATGGAAAACTCTGGCAGCACTCAGATCTGGAAGTATCCTTCAGAAAACAGTCTTCTAGCACCACGCATGCCCCAGCCATGTGGCTGTTCCTGCATCGGCCCTGGGCTGAATCGTGCTTACATTGTAGTGCTGCAGAGCTTTCCGCTGTTTAGATTATTGCACCCTGACGCAGCCCTCCCTCACCAGCACAAGCAGATTTGGTCTGGATTTTCCAGGATCAATTTCCAGTTTCTGCATGAAGATAGACCCTGCAGCCATGTTGCTATCTCTTCTATGTATTGGTTGTCCCAAATTTCCTTTGATCTATATGCATGCAACCATTGATGGATAGATGGCTCCAGCACATATGCCAGCTACCTGGCTTTCACCTGTAGCATGATCCTTTTTTGATCCAGCTGGCTAAATATCCACATTAGGGTTTCCAGGCAACAAATATCCACCTAGCAACCTTTATATTCGCCACTTCTTGGTCTGTTTTGCTGGAAAAAAAAAAAAAAGAACTAATGCTTCCAGTGAGGGTTTTGTGATAAATCATAAGAAATGTATTTTATCAGAAAGTTCTGTGCCATCTTGCCTAACACTAGTTTTGCCGAGCATCTGATAGATTTCCCGTGAAGTATCTATCTCTAAAATCAACACCAGCAGCATCCCAGACCTGGGACCCATGAGCTAGTGTTGGAAACACCTGCTGGCTGAGATCTATAGTCCCTGAAGATGGCGAGGGTGACTAATATCTTTTTGGATTGTTCCTTGAGAGAGCAAGATGCCTTAGGTGCTCAGGCAGGGCAGATACTTGGATACTTAGCCTCTCCTTCCCGCTCCTTCTCCCGAAAGGATCTGTCTGTGAGTGAGACCAAAGGCTCCACAAGGTGCTCGGTGGCACATGGGTCGTGACTTTGTTCCCTGCACATGAGCATCTAGTGCTGCTTTGATGCCTGGAGTATCCAAGGCATCTGGAGAGCTGGCCGATATGGCATAGATTATACAGAAATCAGGGTTGTTCAGTCAGGAGACAGCCCATAGGAGTCCAAACCCTTAGGAGTCTAGAAAATTTAGGCATCTAAAACCAAAACTAGGCTCCTGTGTTTATACAGCTGTATCGCACCCAGGGTGTACATAGTGTGGGTTAGTCAGTGTTGGTTAGGGTGAGAATTAGGAGGAACTTGCCAATTTGTCCATCTGAGCCCAATGATCTGCAGTGGAGGAGACTGTAGGGCTGAAGGATTTGGGGATGGGTTGAAAACTTCACCCTGGTCTGTTCTTACTAAAGTGATGCTCAGAAAAGCTCTGAGAGAGTAATTTCATTGTTCCTGTTCCCACCTAAACTGAAGTGGTCTTCATAGCAAATTCCACCAGAGCTATCACAGCTATCCTCTTTTTCATTGGCCTAATATGGTATTTATTTTTTTAATAAAAAATAGGTAAACCAGTTTTGGACATGAAATTGTGAAAAAGTGAATCTTTTTACATGTGATTGGCTATAAAATTTCTCCAGCTTGATAAATTTGGCATGGTATGACAGTAACTATAAATACTGTATAATCAAAGGCATAAAACAAATGGTGGCTAAAGTGCAATGAGGAGATAACTCACATTTTACGGAAATTAATATTAGGGAGTTGTGCTATACCCTTATCACAGTGTTTAAGTGTGGATGATAAGCATCTAAATACTACATTAAAATTACAGTCTGTCACTCTGTAACCTATTCCAATGATTAATTATTAGGAGAGGGTAATAAAGTTGCAAAGAGGTGGTATTTCATTAGTTAATTATACTGTCCATATGACATGGCTTATCATCTTGATATTAACAAATTCTTGCCAGTAATTATGAATTCAGCAGAGCAAGCCCTTAGTGGGAATTTTTATTGGCTTCAAAGTAGAAGTGTTCTTATGGAGAATACTTGGCTTTCTAGTGCTCTCTTGGAAGGGAGGACAGAGTTCCATTGCTTTTAGCAGATGTTTAGTCACTCTTTCTTGGTTTCCTACATTACAAACATTGAAGTTTCTAACAGACAACCTCCTACAGCTGTCTGTCTTAGGAATTGTTAGAGTTACTCTGATTCAAACTGCCTCCTCTGCATGACTGTTAAAGGTTGGACCCCTGTGAAATAATCCACAGTCAAATAACCAACTTGCTTTCTTAATGTGATTAATACCCCATTTCTGTCATAATTATTTTCTTTGCAAAAACAAGTTTGTTTATAGCAATTGATTAGTTAAACACTGGCCTGGGCTTTCTGTTGTTTAGCAGGAGTTTTTGCATACAACAAGTCTCATGCATTTTTTCAATGACATGAGTAGCAATTTTCCTGTTTGGCAGCTCCAAAATGTCATTTTGCTGTAGCACCTATGTCAGGAGTGGATAGTAGTGTCTGGGAGGTTTTCCAATTAAGTGAGTTGGAGCTGACAGGACTTGAATGAGTTATTGTCTGCTTTTATATCTTGTTAAAATTTGACTACTTGATTTTTTTGCACTTCTGCTGGGCTGTTAACATAACTTAGGCTTTTTGTCTTTTTGTTAACTTCCCCAAAGTGACCTACACTATTCCAAATGCATATGAGCCTTCACTTTGCTGGATTCCTCAAGAGCTTTGTATATCTGGGCCTGTGTTGCTACACATCTGCTCTAATTCCCAGTCAGTCAGCCAGATTCTTTTATTTTAATAGGGCTCAGAGAAAAGACTAAAAGACTGAACTGGTCTTGCTACTTCAGCAAGAGAAAACTTTGTTGCTTTTGGGTGGGAATAAACATCATCACTAATTATCATTAATAAATTATTAACTGCATCTTTAATAAATTATTTAAAATTACAAAGGAGTAAGTACTTAATGCCAAATATTAATTACATTTTAAAAGAACCTCTGATTTTCCTGAAGCTGAATCTGCTTTAATCATGTATTTCACAATTTCTTTTATATTAGTTCGCACTTTTTCTGTTGTGTCATTTGCCCTTCAGAAAATAATTACCTTATTTGCTAGTTAAAACAATTCTTTCTGAAAAATGATACCCAAGATTTCTAGCTTTTCTACTCAACAGGGAAAGTGTAGAAGATGTTACCTTTCTTACTCAGCTTATTTCTGTCAATTATTTATTTCATGCGTGTTTTTCCAGCCTAATCAAATTTCACACATTTTTTTCAACAGTCAGGCTTGGAAAGTAGAGAAAATCCAGTTAGTTAAGGTGATGACTTCAGTTAAACAGAATAAGGAAATCTTGTATGCTATGATTTATTTTATCAAATGCCTACCGAATACCGAGGAAAGTCCCGCGTGCCTGATTTCTGCACGATTTACATGACAATCACATTTGGCATTGGGCGTTTGGCTTTATTACTGCTTTTTTGAAGGCAGACCTTTGTTCTTCATCTGTTGCATGTGAGCAAGAGCTGTTTGTTTGGAGCTGCCAAACCAAGGCTCCCAGTTTTGCGGTCTGTTGTTTAGCATGAGGAACAAAGCCCAGCTAACCTGAGGTAGGAGCACGTAGGGACACCCTTGGAAACCAGAAGCTCTGCAGCCAGACAGGATGTTGCCCTGGCAGCCAAAAGGCTGTAGCGTTCCACCTGATGTGCCTAAATCCATAGCAATGGATGAACCACAAGATGCTGAACCCTCACCAGGGACACCATGGCTGTTTGTTGAGCAGCAGGTTTTTTTCCTTTGGAATCTGCAGATGCAGACACTGATCTTCAGAGACCAGAAGTTTCATGTCCTCTCTGCATATGGAAAGATGTCAGGAAAGTAAGGAAATAATTTACCAATTCTGAGTGTCTCAGAAACTCAGGCTCTCTCACTGCCCTGAAGGTAGCCAGATGAGACCTGCAGCTACTGTTTCATGCTGGCATAATGGTGACCTCAAATCTGAAGATAAACTGCCCCAAATATTGACTTAAATTATTATTTTATCTTCAGAGTGTATTCTTTTTACACTCTGCAGCCACAGATGATATCAGATGGTATCTTGTTGTCCTAGATGCTGTCCAAACACACTGCAATGAAGCAGTGGACACACAGGGAGAGCTAGGGAGAGCTTCTCTCCTGAGCAGATATGGAATACAGACATGTAACACAGAAACAGGGGGATGGTTTGCAGTTCTCAGTATAATCTCCACAATATTACTTGATTCTACAGTTGCAAAGGGATTTCCTTTCTTAAAAAAAAAGGAAAGTTTTCACTCTAGAAGCCTGTTGGTTGACTTCAAGAGAGCTTGCTTTAGAGCTATACAAAGGCAAAGAGTAACAACAGAGAACAACCCTATTTTCTCTTCAGATACATGAGATTTTGGGGCATTTTTGTTAAACGGGAGACAGAGCTGGAATGTAGAGGTTATCGAACACTACTCTCCCTGATGTATTCTTTCTTGTCATTATCCAGCAAGCACGGTTAGAATAAGGAGTATCTGATTGTCAGTGAAATCAAGCAGACGCTGGTATCTGAGCCTTCTAGCTCTCTCAGCTTTTCTTCACTTTTGGAGAACTTTGCCCCCTATATTGGAAAACGTGTCCTATTATTTGTCCTGGAAAAATTGATAAAGCTGATTTGATTTATTTTATGTTATTTTGTTTTATTTTAAATAGTTTTTGTTTTGGTGATACTGGGGAAGAATTTTGCTTACCTGCTTTTCCAGTGCTCCAGTGTTCCATCAAATGTTGAACGCTGGGAGGTTTACAGAGAAGTTCAAAAGATCTTAGTGCTCAGGTAAAGCTTCATGGAGATTGTTTTACATTTTTATTACAGTGATTATGATCCTTTTATAGTATTTATTGTATAGTCCTTTTATAGGATAATATTTTGGCATTCACATTCACATTTCATATTCAATTTCACATTCAGTCATGACAATTTTTGATACTTGGACGGCTAAAACTAAAGGGGTTTGTCCATGCTTGAGTACCTGCAATAGGAAACAGTCTCCTGTTTAGGAGGCATTTATGGACTTGCTGTATTAGGTCTTCAGGTTGGCGGATTTCTCTGTTCTTTCCCAAGTGAAAATAAGCTAATTTTCAATGGAAGTCAAGCATATGTTCAAACATTGTGTTGAATTAGGCTATGATTACTAACCTGTTAAAAAAAAAAAAAAAAAAAAGAGCTGTCAAGATCTATTAAAAGGAACTTATACACAACAGTACATTCAAGTGGTCAACTAGTCAACTATCTTATGTACTTTGTATTTTTCAGATTTTTTATAACCTAGGATTTAAGCGGAGAGATATAAATTATACATCCCTGTGAACATCCTTTGTAAATTTGGACCCCATTGGATACGATGCCTAGCAACCCAGAGTTCTGCCTAGACTCACCCAGATCCTGTTAGTCAAACCATAAGAAGAAAAATCCTCCTGAGCGTGGAATTCTCAAACTTTTAATAGCCAAGTCATTAGCTCCAGACAATAAGAACAATAAGGCAATAGGAAGGATTTCTTGCAGAGAAGTTGTAAAAAGGAATAGCAGAAGCAACACCTCCTCAACAGGCAGGTATGCCCCGTTTTGCCTGAGGCTACATATCTCATACTTAGGAAGCAAAGGAGAAGAGAGGCCCTACCCATTTTTGTGGGAGCTCCAGCCTGTGATGAAGTCCAATGCTATGTAGTGCATCGTGAATGTTACTTATTGCCCAAAGTGGGTAAGAAAGACTGGTTTAAGGGATAAGCATCACAATATATTAGTAGAATTTCATAAATTCCTCAATCTCAGGGACTTTTGTAGAGTTTTTGACTTAAGAGCTTTAGTAGTAGGCTTTTCTAAAATAACATATTTTTAAGGAAATATGTGGGAAATTTTCAATACTCTATGAAATCGAATCCCTTGAAACCATTTGGCAGTCATAAATTATAATTACCTTGTATTTACACTACAGTATATTTAATCATCAAAATATCTATTCATATCAGCGGACTTTACTTTGGTTTTTCTAGCTGTTCAAAGTTGAGCTCTCCTTAATTCCTCATTCCCAAAAGGCAAACTTTCAGTGTTCACTCTGCTTTATAACAAGTGCTTCTTCCACAAATGTGAGCAGTGAATACACTTCCATCAGTCATCCTCCTCAAGGACTCTATTCTTTCCTCTTTAAGATTTTTCTTTTATTTTTTCCAAATGAATGATTTTGAATAGCCATTTTCATTTCTGTTGGAGCTTGACCATTACTTAAGCGAGTTGCTTCAGGAAATATTCTCATTGTCATTATTATTAAAAATATCCAGAAATATCCAGTTCCAACCTATATGGAAATCTCCGTGGTGAATGATAAAGTATTGTTCTGTCTTCAGTTCTGTCGTCAGTCAGCAAAGCACAAGCTCACTTAAAAAGTGGGAGTTCAAAAGTTCACTGTGATCTCAAAAGTTATTAGGATCTCTTTCCACTAGGGAGAGACAATGAGTGATAAATGGTTATATGAACGTATAGGATTTATTAATATATATTATGGGCCCTGAATCCATTTTAAATTGTATCTGAATAAATCGCACTGCTGTGACTGGCCAAATCACTCAAGATGGTGACCAGTTAAATATGAACAGATGGGAATATTCTTAAATCAACCAACCAGAGTCCTTAAAAGATACGCTTCCATATACTTTAGGGACTTGGAGTAGTATGTGTGGTTGGAAAATGCTGCAGACTGATCCAAAATAAAAATCAGTAGCATAGATCATGGAAACAGGCAAACGGACATTGCATATTTCCCCATCTGACCTTTTTTTCTTTTTTCAATATCTAATCTAAATGCCTCTTGTTATATATTAAGGCAATTGTCTCTTGTCTTACTGATCGCTACCATGGAGAATTGTTGTCTATTGTCCTCTTTACAATAGCTTTAAATATCTTAAAATTATTATAATGTCTCGTCTCAATCTTTTCTTTTATAGACTAAATGTTTTCTTCAATTTTTCCTGTAAAGTTTTCCTGACTACTTGTCACTTTTGTTCATTTCCTGGAGATCCTTTCTTGTTTACTTATAATATTTTTAAATGGTGATTTCCAAAATGGTACATAATACTGTCATTGAATCTCTACCATTTGTTCAGGAGAGCTTGATAATTGCTTAGCATGTTAATAACTGCCTGCATGTTAATAATTACCTAGCAATAAGCCTTGAGATTTCAGAACGAGGCTTGTCTCTTTTGTGACAGCATTGCAAATGCTGACTCATTTCATGTGACACCCTCACCACAAGTTTTGCTTGCAGTGCTGCCAGCTAACTTCTTCATTTTGCATTTATGATTTTTTTTCTTCCTGGAGAACATTTCAGTTGTCCTTATTAAACTTCATTACATTGATTTCAGATTAGACCTCTAATTTATCGAGTTCTTTCTTAATTCTTCTGACCTGTGAAGTGATTGTAGCACTCTTCAACTTGCTATCATCTGCAGTTTTACAGGACTATACTTCTATTTCATCATCCAGTTTATTAATAATGATATTGAATATTAATGGAGAGAGACTTTTGTAGGGCCTTCTAATTTGATAGGGTCTTCCATTTTGAAAGCAAGTTCTTGATAAATACAATTCAGTAACATTTTCTAAATTTGCACATGAAAATGTCACAGAGATTTTGCCAAAAGCTTCACTAATGGCAAGATGTACCATATCCACTCCTTCTGTCATCTCCAGTAGACCCTATTACCCCACTGAAAGAGGCATTTAGATTGATGCAACTGCTCTTGACACATCCATGTGAGGTATTTTTAATCCTTTTAAGCACCTTTTAGATTATTCCAATCTGATAGGTTCAAAAATGTGTTCCAATAGCTCTCCAAGTAACGAAGGTAGGCTAACTGATCTATGGCTACCCTTCGCAAAGGCTGAAACCATAGCTGGTTTTGGTTTTCTGGTGAGTAAGTTAGGGAAAATTATTTCAAGGCTCTCTTTTGAGGTCCAAAGTATAGGAACTCTTTTGGCTCCATTTTTGACAAAATGCAGGGTTTGGAGCAGGGAGCTATAATGTTAATTACAGACATGCTATTGCTTTCATGTGCTGATGGTCACTACGTACTGTATTTTCTTTCTCCACATTGACACAGAAAAATGGGAGTCATCTGCATTTGAGTAAGAGGAAGCATTTATATTGCTGTTAATATTCTTGGTTAGTTGTCCTGGCAGTTTCTGGAGGCAAAGATTGGAGGAAAAGCAAATGATTTCTTGATCTCAAGGGAGGTGAAGCAAGAGAATTACAAGAAGCATGATGTGTTTATTCCTTAGGCAGTGAAATAGGTTAAATTCAGAAGGTAAGAATTTGGTTGCAACCCTTGTCCCAGATTTTCTGAGACACTTTTTGTAGTCCCATAAACTGACTCTCTGACGGTGCTTAAATATTTTCATCCTTTACTTCTGTACTCCTGTACTTTCCATCTGTAAAATGAAAGCAGTACTACTCCCTTTCTTATATGGTTTACCCCTAAATAACTTAGTATAATGAGATTTAGATGCTTTTTGACTACACCTGTACTGTGTTTAATACAATGGAGCCCTGATACCTGAGGACGCTATGCACTGCTGGAATATAAAAATAATAATATGAATGTCAATACTGTGCCCAAGGGGAGGAAACCGTTCCTGTTCTCCTCAGAGGATTGTACTAGCAATCCAGACTAGGCTAGTTGCTGCTTGTAGAGAACTAAATTTTCGAAGGGGTGCCAAGCATGATTACACTGTCGAGAAGAAGTATATAGAGGGAGTATGCATGGGAAAAACAAATACAGAGAGACATGGGAGCAGCGTGAGAAAAGGACACATTATGACATATAGAGGACAGCAAGCAAGCGAGAGGCAGAGAGCGGCGCTGAATCCAAGCAGGTAAATCAGCCACAGAAGTCAGGGGCATGCTGGGCACCGGTCTCTGCTTCTGCAGTTTTATTGCTTGTCTTTTGTGTGAAGGTTGTTCTCCTGCAGGACCAGGCACCTCCTGGTTGCCTTTGCGTGGGACAAGTCCTGGCTGTTTCCCTGCCTGACGCTCTGCTGTGAGGGGAAGGAGCGGAGCAAGCTCCTGGGGTGCACAGGCACAGCACGTACCCTGGCCGAGGGGGAAAGCTCCTTGGGGGGCAAAGGAGGACTAGCCCCAACCTCTCCTTCTTGGTCAGTACTCTAAGCAGTAAAGTGGACTTCAGCTCCAGAATACAGACCCCAAGACGGAGGTGTTTACATGTGCGGTGCATATCTAAGCTCCCATATCTTTCAGCTGGGATGTAAGTTTAATTCTGTTGCCTAAGCATAGATGTCTGTTGCCATTTGAGTTAACCTCAGCTACTGGAGGTGTTCACACTGCTCTCGCAGATAGGACTCAAAGCACAGAGGAAAGTCACACCTGAGGAGCTACAGACCTCCAGAGAGGCAGCTGGAGGGTTAGGACCTCTCAAATAGCACTTGATGGCCATGCTTAGGCAAATGCACAGAGCCCTAAATCTCCATTGACAGTAATGAGAGCTTAGATACTCATTTCACATTTTTAAGGCTCCCAGTTGATCAACAGTCTGACTCCCAAACTCTGATGTTACATATGAGGGTGGGGAAGTGACTATATTCACCCCTCAAAGGATATGGGCAGATTAAAACAGAGGTTAAGCACTGCTCCTGCCCTTATCTCCTACCTAGGAATCAACGCTCGAAAAAGCGAAGGTACAACCTCTGAGTAGGTGCAAAAACACAGCTCTAAGCATCTGCCGAACAGCAAACTAAAACTAAATAAATGAATTCACGGTACTTCCAGAATTAGGAAACAATTAAGTAAAGAGGTCTGGTGCCAGGGCTGTGCATCAGTGTGTGTGGTGCAAGTGTCTTTGCTCCTACTTGTGCTAAGCTGCAGGTGACAACCACCTCTGGGCAGGCATGCAATGACCTTCATCGGCCCAGCCCAGGGGATAACCAGAAGAGAAACAGTTAATTCTCTCCTTGAACAAAATACCCAACACCAGTGTGTGCATGTTGACATTGCAAAAGAAGCCAGAAAGGAGTGAGAGTGGCTGAATTGAGCTGCTGTAGGTTATCCTGAGAAGAAAGGGAAAAGAAAGAAAGAAAAAAAAAATAAAGAAAACCTATATTATTCAGCAAGGATTTCTTCCCTAAGTTCTGGGCTCAGTGAAAACTAAGCATTACCAGGAGTCTGTTAGATAGGAGGGAGCTTCTTAATTCTTTAGCCCTGAATATAGCAAGAATGTTTGCTCTCGTTTATCTCAGCCTAGGCCCTGGCTTATTCTAAATTTAGCCAATCTATTGCCAATCTGCAGAACAAGTACTATGCATTTGATATGACTATTTCTCCAGATCCCAAGCATATTTTGTGATCTAATAAAATCATTATTTTTTTTTTACTGCAAATGAGGCATTAATTTTTAGTAAAAATTGCAGAAAATTGACAGCACTATTTGTTAGGTACCTCTTTATATATGATTTTATCTAATACAGTACCTAACAGAGGACCTTGATAAAAAAGTCACATCACATGACATTGCTGTTTGCAGTCTGGATGCTGCAGTACTATCAAAAACTAAATAATAAACAGGCTCTTTAACCTAGAAAAATGATTACCTGGAACTTGGTAGAAATTAAACAAGATACAGAAAGGCAATAATATTTACCTGAGTTTACAAACTTATTTTCCATAATGCCAAAAGAAAAAAAAATTATATAGTGTGTAGCTACCTTAGGAAACTCATTTCCATAATACATCACTATGTTCAATATTTGCAACACTTAAAAATGAGAAATTTATCTGGATTAGAACTGCAATGACAAACAAACCTCCCTTTCCACATATACATAGCTATATAAATCTATATTCTATTTCAAGAGTGGGGAGGGAGATCCAGTTAATGTTAACCAGTGAAGATTTGACAAATATTTTTGTGAGAAGATTATGGTAACTGTACACTGAATTTTAATTAAAAAATCCATGATCATTGCCAGAGACAACATGTCTGTGAGATGAAAAGCTGATATGATCTAGTATTGCACTTCCATGCGTTTGTTAGTGCATTAACCTGGTAGTTCTGGACAATTTGGCTCTTGCTCTCACTTAAGTCATGGATGATGATAGATTAGTGGCCACTCCAGCCTATTTTTAGAAAGATCTAACCAAAAAATAAAAAGAAAATCCACCACATCTTGCGCAGACTCGACACTTAGGCCTTTTCTATATGCTTTTATCCTGTGTATATATTATAAAACACAAATTTAAACAAAAGGCCAAAACATTAAAAACTGACAGACTGATTAGAATTGAGATGTACTGCAGGCTTTCTTCAACATGAAGCACATTATGTGTCAGTACTACTGTTCTTCTAACATGCTGTGCATGCAATTCATTCAAAATGAGATTCTAATAATGCATTTTCCTGATAGAAACAAAGCATAGATTTGAGATATTTTCACGAAATAATAGCTTTTGAGAGAAAGATGTTTTGCACAGCTGAAGTTTTATAGAAACTCAGTGAATCAGTAACAATTGCAAAGATTTAATTGGAATTAAGTGTTATTTTATTTTGCAGAAATCCATCAGGTCTTTTTTGAAGCAGGAAATTTGTATATTTTTAGAGAGAAATTTGCATTATATATTTTTACTCTAAGTTTTCCCTTGCTCAAAAATTGATATTAGTCCCAGTATCCTTAAACTAAGCAATGCGCTCCATATTTTATTACTGTATTACTATTATGTGCTACCAGTCTTTCATTTAGGCTCAACATGGCTTGCAAGTCAGGGCGATAATATTATCTTCATTTTTCATAAAGAAGATTTTTCATAAACAGAATTAAATCTCAGAGAAAATAAGTGGTTCGCCTAATCTGACACTGGAAGGTCATGGCAGGGTCAAGAATCAATCCAGAACTTCTTTCTATGTAAGATCAGAGAATGTAGCAAGTCCGTGAAAATGTGACCATTAGTAGCATGAATGAGTGATATGAAATTACTAAGGCAATGACATTGCAGACTGGCATATTTTTTCAGGTTTGAATTCAGCTCTGGTTATTTACAAGTGGGTACTTCAGCTTACGCAGATAGAAACCATATTACTGTGAGCAGAGGAGGGAAATTAGATTGGATAAACCTCATAGCATGTTGGCTAGCTATTTAAATTGTGGTTGCATACGCTGTGCTTAGCTCTGATCTATGAGTAGTATTTTTCCTGTGAGCGTTTTCTTAGTCTTGAGTGTAAAACATGGTATCTACAGGGGCACCTACAATAATGGCCAGTTTTTTGCTGTTTTTGTTGTTTTTTAGCCTGAGGTATGAAATGGTTGTTCACAACAGGATTTAAATGATCAAGAGATATCTGAGGAACATCTTGCTGAGATGAATTCAAATCTCACAGAGCTATTCTTGCTTTAAACCAGCTCATGTAGTCATGTCTAGTTTGAATGGGTCACTGGTATGTTTTTTTCACGGCTGTGACAACAAAAGTCTTATTTTTCACAAAGTATTTTTGGTCACAAGAAATAATTAGGTCACTTAGTCTGATTTGCCACTTACTGTACATCAACTATAAAACTCCATTGTCCCATTATATGGCTGCACTAGTGCTGATAGATAATTAAATCTGAGAGACAAAGGACAGTAACCTTGACCTGCAAAGTGGATAAAGGAGATAAGGGATACGAAAACTGTGGCTCATGCAGTATGGAACCAAGTTATGTTGTTTCCTCTCTTATCACAATCAGAGAACTCTGCATCAATCATTAGAATTACCTTTAAAAAAAAAAAAAAAAAGAAGTTTAACAAAAAGTCAAATTCATACCAGTGTCAGATCTACACTGCTTTTTCAGTGATACAGTGTATTAATTGGTCTTGGAAGTTTATGTAGCTCTATCTGTGAATGCCAGTCCTTTTAGGTTTTAACTCACTCATTTCTTTTCAAAGAGCAGCCAGAGAAGAGGATATGAGTGTGCTGATCATTTTTAACGCTCTGTGTTGCACCCTCCTGATTAGGTCATTTTCCTGGGAAGTGAGACCTGGGTCATGTTTACACTATAACCCTAATTCTCCTGCAAGACTACAATAGTTTCCAGCTATAGGCAAGGTCTATTAAGATGTAAGTCCTCCTCTGAAAGGCTGTATCACTTGCGCAGCCAAGAATATGGTGTTAATAGACCAGGATAGAGTTAACAGAGCAGAAGAGGCTGGCTGTGGCTCTGTAACCAGGTTGTAGTGGTCCTCACAAATGCTCATTTAGTTCCTTTGCTCCCAGGGCTGCTTATGCATTTGGCACCTGCTAAAGAAACGGCGATGACCTTAGGAATTGTGGTTAGAGCTCCTGCTGTGTGCTTGGGCTGCTCAGAGCAGCCACACGGCCTGGTTTTTCACAGAGCAAGGCAGCACCCAGATGAGTTTCTGGATCCCACTGGGCCCTGGTCCAAAGCCACTTGCCAGCCTGCCGGTGCCAATGTGCTGCGTCCATTCCTTTAGCAGGAGAGGTGGGGACCAGGCACTTGCAGGTTCAACAGGGAAGGATCGAGCATGTCAGGTGCCTGCAGAGTCAAGGAGTGGGTCTTTTTTCAGCCACAACTTCAAACACAGCTGCCCAAAGCTTGCCATAAGTAGAGGCAATATTGTCCACCAAGGGGTCCTGGTGTTGTAACAGTTCCTGGAAAAAAATTATGCAGGCAAAAGAGTAAAGGCACTTCACACANAAAGGCACTTCACACAGAAAAAAAAAAAAAAAAACCTAAATGAAAAAAAAAACACCTTAAGTAGAACAAGAGAGGCTTCATAACCAGGTGGCTTCTCAGTGGCTTGCCCAACAAGATTTCAGCATCCCACAAGTGCTACCTCCCTTTACAGAGATTACACAAAGGCCTGGCTGTGGGGCCTTCACCTTGTTGTGCTGCCAGAACATTTTCTGTAGCTGGAATGTGTTCTCAAGGGCATGCTCATACCAAATGTACCTCCTTCTGTAACCAGACTCCCCAGTCAGTTAGATTGCTTTTACCGTAGCAATTCATATGAACATGATAATTTAAAATATAAAGCTTTAACTAATTGATTCAACCTCAATTATTCTTAAACTGCTCTATCTTTTAATTTGCTTAGCAAAACTGTACTTAAGGATAAGCTAAGCATTAAACATAATTTTGCACTAAGACCTGGCTTAAAAATATGCTTCTTTTGAGTATATATTTGCATACTTATTCCTTTGAGTAATCTCAAAAACACACCAGGTTTATTTCATTTAGGTTATGAACATGGTGGAAACCAGTAATAACAGGATATTGTTTTCAGCTACAGACTAGACTAAATACACATAATTTATTGTAAAATATATGTATTGCACGTAACATGCTACTGACAGTACTTTATACATGTAAGTCATTCAACATGTTATAATTCCAGGCTATCATTCAAATATGGTTTTGTGTTGAGTTATTTTTATTTTTGATTTTAATCAGAGAGTGTGGCTAATAGGAAAACAAAGTGAAAATGAAGTTTCTTTAACAATATTTTCCTTGTGTTCTTCACATATCTAATGTGAGTTAGCAATGCACTTAGCAACTTGGTCCAAATAGTACTCCAATATAGTAACATAAAAATACATCTAATACCTTCTAGCAAGCTTGCAAGAAAATGTCATTTTAAGGCTTGCCACTGCTCAGTGTGCTGCAAGTGGATGCGGTTGCTGGATCTCATGTTTTTTCAAGTTATTTGGGTCTATACACTATTTTTAGCTCTTGACACGAAGGCACACACCCTGCAGCTCAAGCCACTTGCCTGTCATCCTCTGGATGGGAGTGCGATGCAGACAACCTGAACATGAATTTCCCTGAAATTCAGAACCTGAAATTCTATTTCTTTCTGAGGTGTGATCATCTCTAGAGGCCTCCTGCAGGTATCTACCTGCATGGATATATTTTTACATGGCAGCAGAACCAGAATAAAATCACATATCCTGTCTGTTAGCTGAGGAAATTGCTAACCCAATCTGTGCCACCTCCTCACCACCGCCTGTGCATTGGGGACTACTGCACGCTCAGTCCTGGAGTGTGGCGGTGAGCTTCTCACATGAGGGCTTTCTAACTCGTCCCAGCCCAAATGCGGAGGGCAGTCCCAATAGCTGATTTTTGTGATCTATCCTCATTTCGACTGAAATGATTTCATGAGCAGCTCTGAGGAAACAGTAGCTGACAGCAGGGGCCACCAATAAACAGCTGAGACTGCAGAGAAAGGGAAATCATGATTTCTTTAGCTCAGCGAGCCAGAAATGGACATAATCAAGCACTAACGCTGCAGAACTAATCAAATCTGAAGTGCCCCGTTACCAAGTTGGTGGTTTCTCACCTCTCCAGGCCAAGGCAGCTGTCAGGAGCACAGTTCAACAGGTATGCCTTTTGGCAAGCTTAGACGTGTGGCCAAAATGCAACTCATAATTTGTCACTGTCACAATCACCAGCGCAGCAGTCTGTGTGCTGGCTGAATGCAGTCTTCCTTCTTGTTTATTGCAATAACGAAGAAAAAAACACGGTGAATAGTATGAAAATGAACAAAGGGGCACGGAGAAATTCTTAGTTTGGATGAGAGAGAACTGTATTAATTTGAACTTTGTCTTCACCCAAGCTGAAATGAGGTTTCTGGGTAGAGATAATTTAAGACATGAGGGGATTAGTCCTGGGAAAGGAATTTAATTTAAATCATAGCAATCATCCAAAATAGGACATAGAGGAAGGTTTAAATGTACATTTAATTATCCAAACTTCATGGATTATATAGCAAAATTAACATGTAATCTCATTCAAAGGCTTTGCTTTTAGTTAGCAAATTAGGTTATATTTGAAGTAGTGATAAATAGATTACAGTTCTACTGAAAGAGAAAATTATAACCATAAACCATAATTCTGCTCTTTGATAGTCCCTTTTAATACAAGAGATGGGTGGAAATTCATCCACACCTGAAAAAGCTGAGTCCCATGTGGAATATCAGCCATGGAAATGTCTCTTCTTCAGCGTTCCCCTTACTGCCTCCACAAAGCCCCTCCAGGAGGCAATTGAGAGCATCCCCATTTGGGCTCCTGTTCTGAATTGTGCCTGAGAGAGACCTTTCCAAATTACAGTAGTCTTAAGAGTTAGACCCTCACAGTTAAACACAGGCTTTAACAATAACCTTCGTAATTTACTTTTGCTTTTTCTGACCACTGATTCTGCCTTCCCGTCCAGCGTGTTCACACACACTCCCACATCTCCCTGTGCTCTCAAAGATGCAAACATTTCACAAGAGAGAGGATGTATTACGCATTTAGAAAAGGAAGTACTCATGTATCAGGAGATCTGATGTAGATAGACATTTAATTTAGCATATTAAATAAAGAGAAACCACAATGGTCTGCAAGCATCCTGTTGATATCCATTTAAACCATTCCTGGCACTATGTTTGTCTCCCTTTTATCCTTTCTTGGATGAGACTCCAGCTACTGAGTGGATGGGAATAGAAGGTGCAATTTATCTTCTAATCCTATCTTGCTCAAGCAAGAAAATAACTGAGCCACAATTACTGGCAGACTTCTTATTCTTGTAGCCCTTGAACTTTGATGAGCTAGAAAAAAAGTAAGGAAAGAGAGGAGTCAGGAAAATATGTTCATCTACCCAGGTGATCATGCATACTCTTTTGCTTTTCTTCCTTTTATATTTCTTTTGTTTTAAATGTTTATGTCAGTAAAATAAGTGGCAATAAGCTGTCTGAACAATGACTAATCAGAAATATGAAGTGCAATATATCCTCAGCTCAAATCAAGTCATTTACTACACAACATCTTTTTTTTGCTTCTCACTTCTCTCTCTTCCTGTGCTCTGCTTTACCTTCAGGAGTTTCCTCTTAAAGATTGGTAGAATATTTCAGAAGAAGAGGTTATATTCTGTCATTTCATTTAACTGCAAGTCCAAAAACCTGACATTCTCTCTTGGAAATGAGTAAAAAAAATACTTGCAGAGCTGGACGTGCATCTGAAACCAATTTGAAGGTTCCAGAAGGTTTTAGGTTTTTCTTTAATGCCACCAATTACTTCCTGCATTTCATTATCTCCTTGTTGCCCTTCACTTTCATAATTCCCATAGGCATCAGCAAATAAGGTTTAAATTGAAATTCATTTGCCTAAACAGATATTTTCTATCTCAATTTACCTGTGACAAGCTTAACGAAATCATATGGATAACATGTATTTGTGTACCAATTAACTTTCAGAAATTGCCAGCTTGTGGCCCAAAAAAAAAAAAAAAAAAAAAAAAAAGGTTAAGTCTTGGCTTTTGAAGAGTCAAAATATCTTGAAGATATAGCAATAATCTAACCTGCAACATCATTAACTAGCTGCATATTCACATTGTAGAATTGCTTTCTTTCTGCTTCTTTGCTTCTCTGCATTATTTTTCATGTAGTATCACCCAGAGAAATGTCAGAAAATCCAGAAACTAGGCTTTCCTTTTCCTGACACTTTGAAGAAACTGTGGCAAGAAGAATACAAAGAAAGTGCCACATGTTGTAACTGTACCACATAATGCTGTATACAATATGCCCATGTCCACTGATCAGCAACAAAAAACAGATTATTGATAACTGAATTATATTTTATTGGCATGATCTTTCTGTCTGAAGGTAAAGCAAAGAACAGGATGGAGAGAAAGATTTAGACTAGAGGAAAGAATACAGTTGCTACATAAGAAAATACAATACGTTAGCTGATTACTTCCAGGAATGTATAAAGTCATAATCAGTTCTTCATATATATAATATTTCCTGATGCTTTGAAATATATCTCCTTCTTAATACAGAGGAGATATTTTCTGAGTAAGAGAAAGAGATGGCTTTGCCTTGACCAAACCATGACGCGATCCAAAAGCAAAATGCAGAGATCCAGGGTGGTATCGTTTTTTAAATATATGTATTCCCTGCATATCAGCTGTTCCTAATTCAGGTATTAAAGTGCTATAATAATATGCCTTTTCCAGTCATATTCCTTCTTCTGCTTTTTTTGTTGTCAAAATTCTCATTGTACAAACCTTTTTTTTTTTTTTTTCCCTCTTTCTTACTTTGTAAGTAGATAAGAATTTAAAGGCCACTGATTATTTATTTATTTATTTATTTATTTATTTATTACTGTGATGTTTTTAATTGATCTTTTTGCTCTGGAAGGTAAAGATCTAGACAATTCTATATAGGCATGAGTTATTCATGCAAAATAATATTGCTTAGAGAACAAGACTGTAATGTCAGAGTTTTTTAAAATTGTGTATATTCAGACAGTAATCCTGAGGTTGTGAGTAGGTCAAGCTGAAGAGAAAAAAGTAAAAGTGAAAGGTCAGGATACAAGCTAATTTTGCTGCAAGGTTTTCCATCATATGACAATTACTTAGTGCTAAAGAAGGAAAGTATATGTTACTAATTTTTCACTTGCAATATACAGCATTTCCACACAAAGAAAACCTCCCACACAATTTCCATTTCAAAATATTTCCCACTACTACCACAAGCAAAGCTATTACTTGTGAATTACACAACAGAATAATTTTTCTTGCTAACTGTAATAGCAATGTCTGAGAGGGACCAGTCTGCAATCAGTAATCTTTACATGACCTTTCTAAACTCTAATTAATAGTTCATTATATGCCTTATAAAAAGCAATGGATTGATAACTGATGTGAAGATAACACATTCTCAAACAGGAAAATACAGAGTAGTTTCTAATTCTGTTTTTTACATTAATTTAAACTGGATTCACATGTCTAACTTCAGAGGAGTTCAATAACTTCACTGTGGTGTAGCTCAGCATCCAGTATCTTAGCTCAGCATCTAAGCTTTTAGAAATAAATGCGCTCCATTTCTGCACTACAGTGAGCAGAATTTTCTGATGTTCAGGGGACTTGAGAGTTAACAGCCCAGAGCAAAATCAGTAAGACACAGATCAGAAAGGTAATGCATTTTGGCTTATGGAAATAGCAGAGCGCACTTGCTGGAAGGGATCCTAGGGACTGCATATACACTGCCCTGCTTAATTTTTCAGTGTTTTGCCTATAAAATACACATGCATCTCACTGGGTGAAAACTATTTCTGCATTTAGTCATGGCGCTTCAGCCTGGAAGCCTGTGTAAGCCTTCGCTTTCTCCACCTTCAGAAGTCCTCTTTGTGTGCGTGGGGAAGAGGGCAGGGGCCAGCCTGCGCGGCCGTGGGCGCCGGGCCGCGCTCCTCCCGGCTGCTCTCTGCCGGGGCAGCTGGGCTGCCGAGCTCCAGAGGGGTGTGCGGGCACGTGTGCACCTGTGTGCATGTGTGTGCAGGGATTACTAAAAAAAAAGTGTGCTTTAAAAGTTTTCGGGAAGCTGTTCCTGTAGGCTGTATACCTGAAAGGCATCATCTCCAGCATGGGCGCTGGCTGTTGACTCGCCAAGATTCCCCCAAGGGGCATTTTATCTGTCCAAATGTCAACGTTTATAATGTGTGTGCCCCAATGACATTGACAAGTTGGTTAGCCTCTAGTCAGTGGAGAAAACCAGCACTTACAGGGTGCTGAATCCAGCAGTGTGATGGCAGGAACTGCTGCAGCTCCATGCCCTCCGGCCCAGCCGGGAGCGAGGCTGAGCAGATATTCCCGGTGGGAATACGAGTGCACTCCGTGGGCACAAATATAGACATGTCTGGTCACATAAATCAACACAGACAGAAGCCACAGGGTTAACTGCAGCCACGCAGGCTCTAGGACCTGCGATCTCCCTCCTAGCACAAGGAGAAAGAATGAGCAAAGTTTAATTTTTTTTTATCAGGCTTGATAACAGTCCTCAGAGGAGCTGGATTGGGGTGTTATGTTTTCTCAGGTTAGGTTATTGGGGTTCCTCTACCTGTCATCATTCCTCTGTGTCCAGGGAGATGGGCCTTTAATCACATAACCCTACACAGATAAGTGATAAGTAGCTAAGTGGATGTCTCAGCAAGGTCAAATGAGTGATGTCATCAAAGTCTGCATTCTCTCCTTTGACTGCCTAGGAAGCTTATGCAGTCACAAGAATCTCAGACTTGGTGGTAATATTAAACAAGGGCAACCATATTTAATAGAGAAGAACATGGCTATTTTCCTCTTTACATTAATTTAGATCCTCCTACGCTAAGACTTTAATCCATTTTTATTACTTTAAGCCACTCCATGTTTCCTCATAGGTAGTCTCCATTCATGTGTCCATCCCATGCATTTCTGCAGCTCATCAGTAATTAAGCAGCACCAGCTCAGGTTTCTTTATATATTGGAAAAAATCTTTTCAGCGGTTAAATGAACATAGGCAAGTCCAACTTACAGTAGACAATTCTGTTGAATACAAAATATATGAATAAAGATAACAGAAGAGAAATATTATTAATGCCACTATGCAAGGGGAGGCTAGGTTCTGTTATTCTGTATTGTTAATTCATATTAATCAATCTAATTGCCTATAAAAGAGCCTATATGACATAGAAGGTAGAGTAAATCAACGCACGCTCTCATATGCCTTGTCATGCGCCAACACAAATAGATTAAAGGCAGAAATTGCTTTGATTAGAAATATGATCAGTTCCAAAGCTATCAAGAGCTTTTTACCAAAACTCAGAAATTCCTCAGTTAGTGGTTTCACATCATTTAGCTCCTAT
>VZSV01000114.1:1307147-1342268 GCA_013398735.1 Nothocercus julius
AAAAAAAAAAAAAAAAAAAAAAAAAAAAAACCCTTAGAAGACAGGAAATTGCATTTCACCAGTTAATTGTGGCATGACACTGAAATAATTCAGATTAGACCATAGCCATCCTTATGCTAGAGATAAGATGCCTCTTAGCACAAGCTATTCAAAGGAAGGCATAATTTCTTGCCTCACAGATCCTAAAACTCTGTTCCATACATTCTGAGACAAGAGCACCTGAAACAGTTCTCAGACAAGCAACAAAGAAGAAATAGTGGTTTCCTAGCAGGGCAAAAAAAGGGTTTCTAGATAGTTCATTGTTGGGCAATTTCCAAATGCCATAGATAAATTAGGTGGCAAAACTTTCTTTGACTTCTATGGCAACAGAGGCATTGAATGACAAATGGAAGAGCAGATAAATCCGGAAAGAACACTGTATCATGTCTCACTGTGACAGAGAGAGCATTGGCATCTGTCACCCTGCTGGGTATTGGGTCTTGTGGTGTCTTTTTTTAAATCAAGAATTTAACTGAAATTTCAGCTACAGTATTACAATAAATAAATAAATAAATAAACCAAGTTAACTCCCAGACCCATAAAATACTGCAAAGAACGATTACGTTCATACTAAGTGGCATTTTGGGGAAGAAGAGCCATATTCACATCCACACATCAGCACCTAAACAACCATACTTTAGCAGTCCAGAGATCCTCCTAGTTTCTGTAAAGTCAATAAAAATCTTTGGTTTGGTAAGTCTGTAGGATGCAACATTTTCCAAGTGTGCGAAATGGAAGCAGAAGACAATCAAGGATGCCAGGTTCTGGTTTGTAGGGAAAGTTCAACTGCTGTGCTGCTGAAGAGGATCAAGATTAAGTTTATCTAAAGAGATTTCAAGATATAAGGCAGCTGCAGCTTCGTGTCCCCAGGTCCAATCAGTAGAGAGACTGATATGGGCATGTATTGCCCATAGGCACGAATGGACACATACATAAATACATGGCTGGCCACATGAATCAACATAAACAAAAAATACGCAGTGATCACATGGACATTAGTGGCACAGAGGGTCTGATTCTGTTTCTCTTCTGCTGATCAGAATGGAAGGCTGCCAGGTCAGCCCTTAATCATGTCATCCACTAGACTCCCATGCAGGGGTGCTATTTTTAAAGGCTTTGGCAACACAATGTAATAAAGCAGTTTTTGTGACTGAGAACTTCCTTAAAAATTATTTCTAAACCACAAGCTCTGCAGGTTAGGGAAAAAATATTCAACAAGAACAAGAACAACAATAAAAGGTAGGAAAGGTAGGATAGGAGGAGAAGTCATCCTCTTAAAATATTTCTTGATTCTTTTCCCTTTTCCTTTCATGTTATGTGATTCCTGTACATCATAGGAAACTCCTGAGGTATCTAACATTTCTTTTAACCTCCAATCTCATACTCTAAAATGTTCTTTCAGTTGTGCATCAGTGAAGATAGTGGTATAGAGACAGAGACTTAAGATGAGAAAGTAAGGCTGAAAATAGCAAAATGAGCTTGGAAGAAATATAAGCTAATTTATCTGAAGGAAAATGGGATCGATACAGCTTCACTGGGAGTAACATCTCTGAAAAGGAGGAGGGCTGAAGGAGGTGTAGAGGATTTCGTCTTTATGTGTGCTACTGCAGAGCAGAAGCCAAATATGGCTGTCCTGTGTCTCTATGCAGCAGAGCACTTGCAGTGGCTTAAAAGCCCCTGTTGACCTGGAAAACTAGGGATAAACCTAAATGCTGTTTAAATTTCCACTGACTTGGAGTTGGGCCCACAGAGTTCTTTTTTGCTGGGGATGCACAGGCCATGAAGTGTTTTTCCTTTTCTTTTACTTTTTTCTCTAACCAGATTAGTTTGAAAGTGAATAAACCCCTTAATTCAATCCCTCTTTTATAAGTATGGGGCCCATTTTGAAGCAATTGGAAAGAAAACTCTGAGGCTTATATTGTATCAGTATCTTCAGCTATGAATTCTGAGATTTATTAAACTGTTTAGGAACCCCAGAAAGAAGAAGCATTCATTTTCTGTGAAGGGAAAAGTAGGCAATCAATTTTGCCAGGACCTTCTGTGCAGAAAATGTTCCAGTCCTTCACAAAAGTACGTTTGTGACAGACCATTGAGTCTTGCTTTGAAAAGTCGGCCATCTAAAGGTTGATAGGTTAATTCTCTTCATCTCAGGGACAGTAAAGCTATCATGGTTTGCATTACATCTGGAAACATATATTGGCCAATAGTTGACCTTTGGGATTCTTACTTCCCTCAATCTTGGACTATAATATAGTGTCATTGATTACAAATATAAACTCTTCACAGAATTAATTACCTGTTTATGTAGGTGAGCTAATATTTTTCAAAAATCTGTCAGAGATCAGATTCAGATCTTCCACAATCACTACTGTTCATCTAGACTGAACTAGGCTATAAAAGTCAATGGAGAAATTCCAGAGGAACATCAGTACACGTCAGATTAGGAGCCGGTTCAACACAGGTAGCTGAAGGCTGGTGCTCAGTTGCTGTATTTAAAGGTTAACAAGGTTCAGTGCTGTTGCTTGACTTAGATAATCTGACAGAGGGACCTTTCAAATGGCAGACTAAAGCTCCTTTATTTCCATTCACACTATTTTCTGTATAGAAATCTGTATGTGAATGGAGGAAACCTTACTTTGTTTACGCTAGCCCATCCTAATTTTCATCATTAACATTAATGTTCCTGATTCGGACAGCCACTTTAAGGTGAGTTGCCATAAATTTCAGCTGGCTAAACAAGAGAAAGTAGCATGGGAATTACACATATAGAAATCTGAATCTTGCTCATGGAGTCCCAAAATAAACCAAGAGTTTAACACGACATTTTTAAAGAGAATTTGATACAGTCAGGTATAGGTAATAAGAATTTGATGTATACTGTTCCAGCATATCTGTCAATACAATATCTGGCCTAGCCATAAACTAGACTGATTCTATATAAATATATTTTAAGTTATGCTTGAAAAGGAGGAAGTACTGTAGACTGAATTTACTAGGTCTCAAGCTATTCTTTTTTTTTTTTTCTATATTCATCTGTTTTTTAAGATTCTGAACTTGTTTCTACAGTTTTAAATTCCTAAATCACTTAATACTCAATAAAGATTTTATTCTGATGATATTTGTAATAAAATAATATACATCTATATACCTATATTCAACAATTCTCCCTCTCTTAAAGATATTGTACGGATTAATATGTTCAAGACCATAAAATACTCAGATACTAAATTTACACTATTTAAATGCTCATGTTGCTAAGCACTCAAAGGAAAGCTTTTCCAGCATGCCTATTTACCTACTCTGCTACCACTGCAGATACTTACCAGTCTCCTAGCCTTCATGTGCTGTGCATCTCAGTGCCCTTCCATGTCCATATCAAGATGACACCTATACATTATAAAGTGCACACCTCTCCAGGTATCAGACAAGGCCACAGCAGACTAAGAAGACGATCTGCATACTGGAGAGCCAAGGTCTCAAGGCATCATGCAATAAGGTCAAAGTCAAATCATACCAACAATGTTATTTTTTAACCAGTTATATGGCAAACAGTTTATACAGAAAGTTTTGATTGCTTCACTACAGTGAAGTCAAAACTGGTCACAATATAAATGAACTTTCCAGAAAAAAATATGACTCAAGCCTTGAGCCAAATAAAAGGAATTTAGTGCACTGTATTACCTAACTTGTAAGCACCTTGTTTTCACTGCAAAATCCCAAATCCTTCTTCAGGCGAGTGGATTCCTCTTATAATGACAGAGAAGAATTAGTGACTCAGCCTGGGACTCCCCACATCAATCACAGTGAAGTGCTCAAACTCGTGAGGAGGGGAGCCATGACAGATGGGATCCTCAGAGAGAGCTGTGATTGATGGACAAGTTGTCTGTTCAAGAATGTGCTGAGTTGGAAGGGTGGTACAGGATGCGCAGTCCTGCAGAAAAGGTGTATTCATTGAATGGAGGTTAAACCAAGGTGAAACGAACATTCAGTCCCAAGGGAAGGAGCAGTGAGAAACAGTATTGGTTTGACCACTGCAGAAAAAACAGTCAGAAATTATGCAGCTTCGGTTTTGTGCTTGGAGACACAGTCAAGCATTGTCACAACTATACTTATCCTAGCACCTTGCCGGACAATGTATTTCTGTTTTGGCTATGCCTTACTGATAGAAAACTAACTAACTAACTATGTCTCTGCTAACCTAACAGAAAACCTAACAGTCTCTGCTGCCACCAAACAGATCTTATGCTTGTGTTTCCTGAGTCAAGATTAGCACTGAAGTTTGCAGATGGCAGGTAGGCTGGCAATAGGTTTACAGTGCTGAAAGTGCATATGTACTAACAGAAGACAACAGAAAAGGAAACAACATCAAGAACAGAAAGGATGATATTTGCATCCTTCTTTTTGTACCATATCTCCATAGAATGTGAGAGACCAAGTTCACTTGTCTCTCTTGCCCCAGAAAGGGATCTTCCAGCCTGCAGGAGCAGGTTGAGAAGTCCTCCATATGAGTATCCCTCTGACCACTCTATAGACTCTAACCGTGGTTAATGTAGTCTCCTGGGAGATGTGAATTTGAACCCTTTCAAATGCAAAAGTGGATTCTCTTTATATGACAGTGCTCTAACCAGCGGACTGTTACAGGAGGAGACGATCTCTTCCTTCTCCCAAAGAATATATCCATCACAGTGTCTTGTAAAATCAAACACTGACTAACCACACTGCTTAATTCCCATCCCTGATTTGAAAGGCTTCAGTTAGTTTTCTCCTTGAGAGATTTCCTGTAAAGGAGCTCACCCTCAGCAGCATGGCATTACATACTTAGCCTAAGGAGATGCAAGCCAAACAGCATCTCTGGTGAAATTCATCTGCTTTAGCTTTGGAAGTTAGAAAGCAAAGTCTGTGTACTTTTCTAGGCTGCCCTTATAGTCAGTAGAGAAATAGGTACCTCAGAGGTGATCCATTCTAGGCTAAGTATCTGCACTGTCAGTTCCCATTTCTCTCCCAGCTCCTGAAATCTAGACCATCTACACTGCACACCTTCCTCTGAGGGCTAGCCAGCCAAATACCTCAAAAGGGAACACAGGGTGCTTTTGACAGGGTGGCCCTCTCTCAGCAGACAGTGGCATTCTTTATCTAAGGTAGCCCTAAAACAACTCCCTAGCAGGCTTTGCACCCTTATGTGCCTCCAGCGCTCTCACACCATATTCCTTTCCATGCACCACACTCAGTAAGTTTTACACTATGAAAACAAGACCCCTAATTCTTTTGGATGTGGTCAGTTTTCACTCAAATTTATAGGAGTGTGGACATGAAATAGCTAGCACAACAAGCTTGGTATTTTCTCCTAGCATGAACTACAGAGTCAGTAGAAAGGTAGCCTAAAGGTAAGTCATAAGAATCACTCTCCAGAGTACCTATTTCTTTCTGTAAGGGAGATCTAGGATGACATACTCAGATTCGGAGATCTGACTTTTATATCATTATGGATAAGCCTTGAAAAATGATTTTTTTTCTGGACAAGAGCAGAGAAGGTGTTCAAAAGGAAATCATTTCCAACATAATAAACAAACATATTAATTCTTATTGAGTGGCACTGTATTTCCACTCATAACCCCCTGCATTACTGACTATATCAAGAAAGCTTCTTCTACTGAAGAGCATAACATATATTAAAATCACTCTGAAAAACTAGTTAGCATTTATTATGATTGTGACACCATGAGAGTTTGATTGACTGATTTGACAGCTACAGTTGATAATAGATTTAGAAGCCATTAAAGATTTGATGGCACAAAATAAGTCCTTTCATTCCTCACCTAGAACTGCCTTATAAGAAAGATAGAATACTTGATGCATCTATGCTCAACATAAATCATGGGACAGTACCATACTCTTGAGCCCTAAAACACATTACATGTACAGAGTGTAGGTGAAAGACATTTCTCTGTATGATGAGCATCCAATCATGAAATTTAATTTTAGTGCAATTTACACTGTGGGCTCAATTAGGCCAATTTTCAATGCAGAGTCTGGATCCATGAGCTCTGGCCCAGCTGCTGTCATATACCTGCCTGTGTGACCTGAGCTTCTCTTGGGTGGGTAAATTCGTTCTGCGACCTTTGTTAAAAGACTTTCATGTTGTATGGTGCAAGACTAGATGAGAGTTTAAAATAATGAGATTTCACAGTGCTGAGGACACATCTAATCTAACTACCATTGCCCCAAATGCTGTTTATGTGGAACTACAGGATGGGGTCGGCAGCATATGGACCTACAATACATCTGCGTACAGATTACAGATTGCATACACCACCATATTTTCATGGACTTTGTCTAGTCTTGTTTTATGTGCTTCTGTACACTTTGTTTTTGTTTCACTTCCTCAGAGCAATGGCTTTAGAATCACATAAATTCCAGGAGGCTTTATCAGCACACTTAGCGCTGTGCTTCGGTTTGCAATGTTTGCAAATGAACCAATCCCTTCGGGCTCACGAGGAGATTTGTGTTAAAAGAACTCACTGCACCACCACCCAAACATTACTGTCATCTCTGGATGATAAAACAAACATTTCTGCACCTTCAGAATTCAAATTGAAATAGTTTCTGAATACCTCAAGATATTCAGATAGCTAGAACTGTAGATCCATATTTTCACAGTTCGGCATGGAGGAACAGCAATACTCAACCATTGGTGCTTTTAGAAGAAGAGCCGATCCCATTCATACACTTACATGTCGCTTGAATCTTTGAGCTTTTGGGGGAGGAAACGCTAGGTTTTGTTGCAAAAATGGGAGCGTTATTCAATAAGCATTCAAGTGAAAGTCTTTGGTTTGCAAATCACAGAAAATAAGGTTGGAAGCAATCTCAGAAAATCATCAGATCCTTCACCCTGTGAGTACAAGCATTGCAGATCTTGAGCCCACAGCCAACCTTCTAGGACTCTTTTTTTTTTAGATATGAAGAATTCTTTTAATATGCCTACTTGGATAACATAAGATGATTTTTCCTTCCCCTTGTACTGCAGAAGTGACAACTTTCTACATCTAGTGGATTTAGATCCACTCTTCACTTATCCCTCTCCCCATTTAGTTCTCGATGCTAATTATAATCAAAAGGTTTCTACTGGACAAGGATAGAATTTGCCAACCCATATATAAACAGCAATTCTGAGGCCAAGTCTTTTCTCCTTAGACCTCAGTATGCTGTGCTTTGTTTAGCTGTCATCAGCTTGCTTTATCAAACTACCAAGGTTCACACCAGCAGTAAGTGGAAGAATAAAATTAATGTGAACTACAATGCAGCTAATTCTGGTGGCATTCAGCATCTATCCCTTCTGCTTGATAGATAGAAAGTTACATGCTTTTGTTCTTCAGAGTGCCATGACCTCCTCAGCCATCCCATCACATCTTTTCCAGAGGAATGAGATACGAAAATAGCCAGATAAACCCCTTTTCACCAGTGTATATCCAGAGGATGTTCAACAAATAGCTCATACTATCCTATTTACAGATCAGGCAGATCTGTAAAAAAGATTGTAAACAAATTCCTGAGAACTAATTAATTAATAATTAAAGAGGGGAAAAGTATAAAACAGATATTGCTGTTGTTCTTGAAAGCTGATGGAGATCTACAAATAAAAATAGAAAGGCAGAACAAACATCAGCAGCGAGAATAACAAGCAGACTAAAGGAAATCGTAACAGCTGTAAAATGCAGAAATAATAATGTGCCTGAGATCTGGTGAAATTACCATCACTATTTCTCTCTCAGTGAGAATAGTACGAGGTTGGCAGGTCTGCATCCAACCCATAATACCATCACAAGAGAGAAAAACATCCCTGAAAAACTCAATAGAAAAGGAACAGCTACCTGAAAAGATAAATCAGTGCCAGAATACTCAGACAGTCTACTCAAACACAAGAAAAAGAAGTAAATGCTAACAGTTGATAAACACACCAAATGAAGCCATTGATGCTCAGGAATTAGGAGATCCGGTAGTAACTGCCAGTGTGCATATTAACCAAACTACTCTCTTTTGAAAGATAGAGATTGGTAAGGGGTTTACTCTGGTTTCAGAAGCTCTTGCAGTGATGCTTTCACATTAAAAATAAATAAATACATAAAATCAATACATTATCTCATTTCAGGAATTTGGGATTTTTAGGTTATGTTTTCAATACCTCACTAGTTACACCCACTCCAGTGGGCTGTATTCAGCTTTGACCTGAGAGAGGAATGCAATACACTGCTTTCAAGGGAAGGGCTCTCAATTACTTTTGCATTCTTTACCTTTATATAGCTACCTTTATATAGTTGAGTACCTACGCTTCAAAGTGTCAGCACCTTGCCTTTCAAGGAGGTCTATACTAGCTGTAGCTTATAAAACTGAACCAGGGAATGACTAAATGTCAGCGCACTCCCTAAGCAATGTCCATGCCCTGAGATGACACATACAGCTTTGCACATGTCCACCTGCAAGGCCAGTCTGGGCTTAAGGCTGTTCAATATCAGCCACTTAAAGCACCACAAGTGTCAGTGGGACACATGTGAAAGATGGGCAGGATTATAACTTGTCTAGCTGCACTGCAGGTAGGTGATACGGCTCTGAAGACTAATAGCAAGATAAGACTTTCTCCTGGAAATGTTTCAGCTGAAACATCTAAATCACGGTCTTAGCACAGGCTTGCATTCAAACAGTGGTTCAGCTGGCAGCAACAGCCAGAAAGACGAAAAAAAAATTAGATATCATTAAGGAGACAACCGACAAAAATATGGAGAACAGCATTTTGCTGATACAAAATCTTTGTTAGAAACACATCTTGAGAAGTATTCATGCTTCTGATTTTCAAGAAAAATATAGTGGAAAGAACTGAAAGAGAATGAAGCAGCTCTCAGAAGAATAGACTAAGTCCAGGACTCTTCTGTTTGGAGAGGGGAAATCTGGGTCAGTTATGATTGAAGTCTGCAAAACTAGGCAGGAAAGCAGTACATAAGGTGAAAGCACCAAATTTTGCAATACTTGAATTACTTGAATACTTGAAACTGGTACGAGCTTGATTTAAAACAGGGGATGTGGGGATTACAGAGGAAAATGGTGTGGCGTCTGTGCCCTCCTCAAAGAGCATCATCTATTGCACTGGTAGACACAGAAAAGTGGGGTAGACGGGACATCGGTCTGACGCAGAAAGGCATTTCTTTTGTTCTTAATGTTCTTATCTTCGCTCTGTCATGAATACAGCTATGTGCCAGGTAATTCATATTCTGTGGATTTGGACTACTTCATTACAAATGATAAAGAAAAAAAGAAGAAAAAGAAAAGAAGAGTCTTGTCTTACAACAATCATTCTGAGTGAGAATCTGCATTATCTTCCAATTCACGAACTACAGCCTGAAGAAAAGAAAGGAGTTCATCAGAAAGTGAAGAGAAAAAGGAAGCAAGAAAAATGTTCCTCTTTATTAACATGTTTAATTCTTTATGCAAGCTTTTGTTAGTCAAGCCTACGCGACTGCTGCAGAAAAAGAATACAGTTGTCTCTGGGTTGATATAAAGACTAAAGGTGGAAAATGACCAGGTAGGAATATGATTATCTAGTATTCAATTTGTGTGTGACATTCAGAAAGCGGCAGGAAGTGAATAAGGATAATTCCATCATTATCGCATAGTGCTCACACTTTAATGCTTTTATAATGTACAGTAGCCTTTCTGGGCCTTTCCACAGTAATTGCTGAGTCGACTCAGAGGACCATCAATATTCTGCAACTGCATTATACTGCATAATGCTAATGGTATTTGAGAATGATAGCAGGCAAATAATTACAGTATGAAGCAGAGGGAGAACTGGGAAGGGATAGAACTGGGTATGCCGTGACTCTGGTGAGGTGCAGGGGAGATGGAGGTACTTTGCATAGTTAGTATGCCCATATGTAAGGATAGAGATGATAATTCCAAAGGTATCCCATCCAGTCTGCCACCACCAGAAGATATGACTTAGTATGCATGTAAACACACATTTCTCCTGAGCATGTAAACAAAACCACTGAAGATCAGGTCACTATTTACTTCTTCAGCAAGCCAGATGCTTCAGTGAATTTCTGTATCAGGGCATGTGAGAGGGATATTTCCAACAGTTGAAAGGAATGTAAATCCTTGGGTTTCAGACAACTTAAAACTTCTTCACTCAACAAGGGTTAGATAGGTTTTAATGATTTGAAGAACTTGTACCGTAAACTTAATTTAAATATTATTTTGCTGCAGGCTATCTACTGCAATCTGGACACAAGTTAGCAAACACAGGGAAAAATAAAATCCTCATTGATAGTTGAGGCTATTAACTGGAACATGAATAAGAAATCATACTCAAAATGAAACTCTCTCTTCACCAAGCAATGGGGAGGAAGAAGCAGGAATGCCTATACTCTTTTGTAATGTCTGTTCTTTGCATGCAGACAACAATTTCTAAAATGTATCTCAGACCTTCTGCAAACAATGCATGAATTATAAATGTAAAATTCTTAAACTGTTTTTGTTAAAAGATTATTTTGTTCTCTACTATGATTAGAGTTGAAAGATTATTATTTTGAAGGGAGTGTCAAGATCCCGTGCAGTCTTTTTGTCTTTAAAAAGATTTGTTCTGAGCTATGAAGGTATAAACATTTAACCAGTGGCCACAGATATATTTCATAGAAATGCAAGCATATAGAGTTATACAGGAATCTCTGGAGACTTTTTGCAACTCCCCCTGCTCAAATGTATTCCCACAGGGAATGCTCCACACTTTCCCACTACTGTCAGGGCAACTCCTGAGACTAGTCTCCCCAATAAAGACTGAGGAGAAAAAGGCATTGAGTACCTCAAACTCTTCCACATCCTTTGTCACCAGGTCCCCGATCATCAGCAGGCCCACACTATTTTTCAGTCCTAATTTTGGTTCTGATATACCTGTAGAAGTCTCTCTTGTTCCCCTTCGTATCACTCATCAGAGTCAACTCTAAATGGTTTTTGGCCTTCCTAATCCCATCCTTGCAACTCGGGTAGTGTCTCAGAATCCATACTCCTCCTAGGCTACTTGCACCTTCTTCAACCTCCCATGTGCTTCCTTTTTGTTTAAGTTTAGCCATGAACATCTTATTCATTCATGCAGGACCATTCTTGAGTTTGAAGGAAGTGATCTTGAAAGTCAAAAGTTAATAAAGGTTTTGTGGTTTTTCATCTTGATGTTTTTTTGCAGTTCTCCTACCTTTTCCCATTTGTGCCGATTTTGTGATCTGTTTTGTCTTAGATGTTTTGTACCAAAGTAGCATGTATCATATCAGGTTTGTTAATATTCTGAAATCCTATCTGTTCCTTGCAGAATCAAAAGGTTTTGGTTGTCTGTATCTGAGGACAAGATTTATTTCCAATTTATTTCTGGAAGAATAAAGCTTACCGTAACTTGTGTTATAGACTTCCAACTGCACTCTACTGCAGGTGGAAAAATAACATTTATGAATAACTAACTTATAGTAAGATAATAAACACAAGTACTCATCAAAACAATATCAAACTTCCTTAAATATAATCAGTGGCATTTAGAAGATAACAATTTTATTTGAATCTCTAGGATTTATATGAATCTCTTTTTTTTTTTTTTTCTACTAATACATGAGGAAAGAAAAATTTGAAAAGCTGGAATTCTTTAAGGTTTCAGAATTAAAGAAAGGTTGTGAAACAAAAACCATATGAGGTGTTTCTTTTTTTTTTTTCCAGGGATGGATGTCTATTGGTCTTACATTGGCTATTACCTCTCCATAGAAACTGTCTTGCTTCAATTGCATCCTGTCATTGCAGAAATCCACCAGTTGCAAAAACATTTTGGTGATTTCTTCCACAGGATTAGTTTGGAGGAAATGTTAAAGAACTATTCTGAACCTATGGAAACAAGGTAATACATGTCTGTCAGAAATGCTGGTCTGAGTTTGCTTCCATCTCCTAAAATGTTGCAAATATCTGCATTCCTGAGACTATATACAGCACCCAATGCAATTATGACTTTATATAGCTGAAGCACATGATCTTCATGTATTGTGCTGCAGTAACAAACTTGATACTGTGCAGCAGAGAAAATGTGAGGAAATACTATTTAAGAACAAAGAATCTGCTTTAACAACGAATATTCTTGTTAGATGGGTCCTATGAATAGACTTTAAAAAACTGTGTTGTCAGGCAGTTTTTAACAATGCTTCATGGTAAGAGGACTTTTTTAGTATTATTAACTTTTCTTTCCTCCAGGATTGTCATGAACTATAGGCTCTTGGGATTAAAAGGAAAAAGTTAGTGTAAGAGGTAGAACTTGCCATTTCTGTTAAGCTAAAAGACCTTTCTGCTCCCTAAAGGAAATCACTCTCTGAGCCTGCATTTCTGCTAACAGTGGTGTCCAGCGGCAGTGTGCTTGCTGCCTGTGCACTGTTTGCAAAAGTTAGTCTCAAATGCAGCAAGTTCAAATCTGAAAGAGAAACAGAACATCTATGACATGTGTGTCTTAGCAATTTAATAATGATAATAATAAACCTTTATGACATAAAAATTACATACTCATGAACTGAGAGTTTTTGATTCTCAGTAGCAAATTCTAATCCCCAGACACACTCCTTTAACACAGCGGAGGTGCTTTGAGTTAAACTGTGCTTCTTACTGTGAATCTTCTCAGTAAGGTTACAAAGAAAGCCTTGGAGCTCATGAACCCCAACTCCTCCCTTGGTGCCCCAGAGAAAATATGAGAACACCCTTAAAGTGTTAATCGAGGTATACTTTGCTTATGCGTTTCCTCCTGGGGAGGAGCAAAGATCTCTGAGTTTTGATCTGTGTTAGATGGTTGGCTGCAAACAGAGCAGGTTGTGTTGGGTGAGCAAGATGGGGAAAGGTGAGAGATTTTTGTTTTCTTTTTCCCACCACAGACCTGTGTCTTTGTCACTCAAAAGATGAGTAAAATGGGATGTCATTTTCGACATGACAGTCCTGACTGATAATACCAGGCGTCACAGTGTTCTGGGTAATGAGCTGGTTTGCTATCTCTGAAAAACGAGATAGAACACATTTGTAACTTGTTTATTTTTTCACTTTATGCAGTTGAAACATAGAGTGTTTTGTGCATTTTAGATAGGCATTTTAACTCTTTTTTAACTCTTTTTAAAAATGGGTTCTTTTTTTTTTCTTTTTTTTTGGAGGGAGTGGGAGGTGGGGCAGGGACATTTACTGAATTGAAATCTGTAATCTCACCGGAATTTCCAAGAGGCTTGCTAACCAAATCACAGGAAGAACTAATAACGCTGCAAAAGTTGTGGTGGGATCTCTTCTAGAATACTGTGTACAGAATGTTCATCCATGTGAAGAACATCAACGCACACTTGTGTTGAGCCCGTAAAAAACTTGAATTATAAGTAGAATTGTAAAATAGCTCTCATTTTGAAATCAAAAGTCATTAGAGTAAATTATGAGCTTCTACATCTTCCCTAAGCCTGCTTTAGTAAAAGGTCCAAATATTTCTGGAAAGGCAGGTGTAATAATTGCTGTATACATGGAATGAACCTATTTGATGATAGGATGATAGGATTTTTTAAAATAAAAGATGATATCCCTACTCTCCTCCATCACCTCAGCTGGACAATTGGCATCACAGCCTATAGTTGAGACAAGCTGATTTCACAAGATCTCTGCTAAGCAGACGACCCAGCCCAGATTCACCTACCTGATCTGAAGGCACAAAGATAGGCCCTGAGAGAGCAGGGGAAATGTTCCAAATAAACAGTGATTTGGGCACTCTCTGTCTTCTGTCATACCCTCAGCTACTTCTGAAGCCACATGCCACTGCCATTCATGGATAGAACATCAGGAGGATGATCTCCAATTCCAGGAGACACCAAGAAACTATGTAAATAAGATTTCCTAAGAAACAAAACTGAAGATCAACAAATTTTTCTCCCAGTCATCTTGCATATTTTCTCTAATGTGCATGTGGGAGGAATGCCTTTAAGGGCTTCCTGGAAGTAAACATTAACCAGTCATTAAAAAAAAAAAAAGGATTGTGATTCATGTTCTGCATGTTACTGTGCAAAATTTAACATTATGTCTGTCTTCAGTTTATGATGAAGGAGTGTAGAATTTAACACAGTAGTCAATAACAAAAAACAGCAGTGGGAGATTCAGTGGGACTACACTTTTGCAACCATCAAATAGCAAGTTCCTTCTGATAAACCAGGAAGCTTCACCTGGAGATGCACTGGGTGTCATCCTTGGCTGGGGTCTTGAGCCCAGAACTGACTTTTGCTTGGTAGGATTCATCTCACACCTCTGACAGTTGAAACGAAGATGTCCCTATTGGAGTTAGTTGTCAGTAGTTAACAAAGGGAAATAGATATTTTAGGCATCTATTAAAGCCCAGTTGTGCCACAGAAATGCCTGTTCTTTTTCCACTGCCAGTCAAGACTGGGTGAGTGACTGGGTGAGGTGTGGATGTCGACACCGTGAATATTTAAAGTTATATGAGACCTATAGACTCCAATATTTTTTACCAACAGACCACTGCTTCAAAGTATCTAATCTAATCTGGGATGTAAACTGAAAGTAAACTTGCTCCTCAAATTCTTCCACAACACAATTCTAACACAAATTGTTACTAAGCCAGGTGGGCATCTAACTTTTACCCTACAAACAGTTTATCAGATTTCTCGCTCTTTTCTGACACTTCCTCTTGCGGAGCTTGCGCATCCCAGTACTCGTTGTGCCTCCAGCCTTCTCCATCCAGGATACAAAGAACTGTCATGCATAATTCAAGGCTCTGAATTCCATTCCTGTAATAAAATACCTAAACCACCCCAGTTTCTTTGTAGAGATAACCCCTAAAATCCTCATGGGCATGTTCAAGAAAGGTGAATTCAGACAGAAACAGGGGCACAGATGAACAGAGATGATGATCAGAGACTGTGGGCGATCAGAGGAGCAGAGAGCATGTCTTGTGTGAAGAGTTTTTAAATGCTCAGATAGCTTAACAAAATTGAGGTGACTGAAAGGTGGCGCGATTGATTTTTAAAAATACACAAAAGAGAAAGGAAAATTATTTAATCTAAAGGAAATGCTGTTTCAAGCACAACGAGAGGTAGACTGTCCAAAGAATATACTAAATGTAGATATTGGGAAAAAAAATCTCTACTTGCTGTTCCAGTGCAGTCCTGGAACAGCCTAAAGGTAAAACTGGTCAGAAAGAATGGGAAGCGTATAACTTATCTCCCAGCCATTCCACAGCTGGAGTCACCCTGTACACCAGGACTGCTTACAACAGCAAAGACCTGCAGTCAGGGGCCAAGAAACCTCCTTGCAATCATGTTTTCTTCATATTACTGATGCAGACATAGAGTTTTTGTTTGTTTCTTGCTGAAGACAACCTCTAGTATTAGCAATATTTTTCAAATGCCTAGAAAGCCACAAATCCTTGTGGAGGCTGGAGGTGCCATTTTGTTAGCACTGATAATATTACTTGTTGGTGACATCTTTTTGCTGCTACTTAGCTGCTCTGTATCTGTGGCATGGCATAGGAAGACTGGCTACAAGGCAAGGCTGCAGTTTGATAGGAATGGGATGACATTTCATCCAGGCCTCTAAGGTGAGGAAGAAAGGAGCTGCCTCAACTGGGTCTCAGTGCTGTACTTGTGCCTGGGAAGAGGCCTGTTATCTGCTCCTGCTGGAAGGGCCAAGCAAAAGCAACTTCCTCATCTTTGGCCTTTGTGGTGTGCAAGTTGGGGGGCAATTCACACCATTAAATCAAGGCATTTTGTCCAAGGCACAATTTGGCTTCATGACTCTTTGACCAGCACAAATAATGAGAATCACAACCAAGTATTCCCTGTTCCTTCTCCTTCATTCTTGTGTAGTCCAGTTATATTTTTCTACCTATTCTACTGTGAATTGCTAATACTTAATTGTAGCTAATATGCCCTTAATTGCTTTTCCTGTATCAGAGATGCTCTATTGTTAACCAAAGAATATGAAATACAATATTAACAGTTAAGAACTGCTCTTTTCTGTAGTTTGAAATTGTAAATGAAAGAATAATAACTTTCAGGCACGCATTTTGTTGTCTTTTCTGGGTGTATTTGGCATTGCTATTTCCTGACTGCTAGAGAAAATGAGATTTGCATGGTCAGAACACTGTCTTCAAAGCACCATTCCTCCATGAGAAAGCAAAACTAATAGAGGAAGGCCCGTTCTAGTTCCTGGGTTTTAACCCAAAACAGAAGGCCTGATATGTGCGTTATAATCCAGCTTCTGCTCCCAGATGCATTATCTCAATAAAAAAAGTAGTTGCAGATGCCTCATCCACTGCTGTGGCCCTCTAGAAATCAGCTGTTTTCACCAGTCACTTCTAGAGAATCAAGACTTTAAGTCTTTGCTAGATCTGAAATTAGCTCTTGTGTCTTGGATCCATTTCTAGCATATAAACCAGAGTGTTTCTCATAATAATCATCCTGCAGCACTTAAACCAGGATCTACACATACAGTGACAGCCATGATAAATCTGCTACTGCAAGTGCACCAGACAAACCATGGCAAACAAGCTAAGCAATGTGCAGAAGTCTCTTTCCCCGAAGAACTCAGATCAATTTTAGTGGGAACAAAAGCTTTTGGTTAGATTACTCTTACGCAAAAGCACTAGTGTTACATTTTTCATCTTACCGGTGCTAAATGTGCCTTTTGTGTTCAGGATCATGAGCAACATACACTTTTTTGTCTGTTTTTTTTTTTTTTTTGTTAGCACATTTTTTGGCTGTACAATTAGAAAAGTTATCAGTTACATTACCATTCATGATACATACTTGCTGAAAAGTCCTGTGGAAGACCTGTATGGCTACTGCATCTTGCTGGTAGGAGATGTGCGTCATTGAAATTACACTAATCGCAGGTCCTGAGCTAGGTTATCCGGAAGCAATTTCGTTGCTCGTGGAGCTCGTATCAGACCCCAGGGATTCACACAATTTACAGCCTGTGACTGCACAAACAGAGAGATCACTGTAGTGATCCTCATCAGTTTGAAAAATGCCAAGGAAAATGCATATCAGCAGCTCTTTCCCCTCCCTTGCCTAGAGCACCTATCCCAGCTCCGCAGAGGGTCTCAGTGGCAGTAGCCTGGATTCCTCCTATCTACTTTTTTAAGGCTACACTTGAGCTTGTCTGTCTCCTGAGTCTTTCAATGAGCAGAGAAAAGCTGGAAATTTCAGTGCACGATTCATTTGATCTCCTGTAGATATATACATTATGAAGAGAAAAACACTTCTTAGTGTTTTTTTTTTCCCCTTCACTATAAAAGAAAAAAGCAGCTAAGTAGGGAAACTCAGATATTATTTGTATTTTGTCTTGCAGCTTCAACCCTGGGATTTAGAATCCAAAAGCCCTCCTGACATCAAGGTTTCTTTGTTTTTGTAAGACAGATTAGAAATACTCTGTGGTCACTTCATGAACAAGCAGAAACACATTTGGCAGAAGTATCCCTGCACATCTGCCTTCTCATTGTCACTCAACACATTGAGCATGTTCCCATGTCACCTGATTAACTATGGGATTCCTAAGCTCTTCCTCATTCATACCTAATCTACATTAGAGTTAGATAAAGAACTTAGAAAATGAGAATTGCCACTTCTAGACCTGTTCCATTAGAACGAGGCAAGCTGAACCTGCAGTTCTCTCATCCTGGAAGAGAAATGTAATGGATCCTTTGGAAACTACCCTCCTTCCTTTTAAGGATGGGTATACAGGCACAAGTATAAGATGTGTAGGTCCATACAGAGAAAAAAAAAAAAAAAAAAAAAAAAAAAAAAAAAGAGCTTGACTCTACTTTTGGTCTTCAAGGACTCAGCTGATTGAAAAAAAAAAAAAAAAAGCTGATTATGCCAGCTCAATGATTTGTGTCAAAATCATGACTATCTCCAAAATGAGGTGAGTTCTTGTTTTCCTCATTCATTTTATAGGTCTGCTTTTCTCAGAATTAATCCTTATCTATTAACATGACTAAAATAAAGCAAAAAATTCTATTTTCTAAAAGCTAGTGCCACAAAGAAAGCAGTGCTGCAGGGAAGGATGCTGTTAGCTTTCCAGCTAACCAGGACTTTAGCTGTATAGAAACATAGCATAATCAGTGCTTTCAAGAGCTATAGTTCCAATTATAATGCAAAACATACAATAGTTCCCATGTCTTCTCACTAGTGCTGCAGGTAGTAAAATATAATTGCTGCACTGCCTTGGCCAATGTGATTTTTCTCTGTCTCCGTGCAGTTAGTGCAGCCTTATTTTTCTAACTGTGCTCCGATCATCCATTTTAATTATCTTCTTTTAAAGTTAAAAATGAATGAATGAGAAGATTTTAATATCAGAAATTTAAAAATACAAGGATGATAGGAGGGTTATACAAACCCAGTCTGGGTTCTACTCTAGAGTCCAGGACCACAAAGCTTTCAGGAACTCACCAGTGAGAAAACACAACCCTTTGCAGGTGGCAAAAGGCACCCAAATCCCCCTTTGGGGCCAAGAAACACTGAGCTGCTGATGGACACACACCTTCTACTCCAGCTTTTCTCAGTCCTGACCACCTTTTGTCTATTCTGTCCTGGGCTTTTCTTCACCTCCTGCTATTCATGCCAGGCACATTCACCTCACCTCATCAGACCTCATCCCCATCCTTCAGGCTTTTCATCTTTTTCCTTGACCAGACAGCCTGAGTTTTCCCCAGTGAGTTCATCAGTATCTGCCCGCAAGCCTCTGTCCCGGCTACTCACCACTCTCAGCTCTCAGCCGGGCCCTCAACCCTTCCATGTTTGAACCAGGCAATTTTACCCTCCATATTTCCTTGATCCAACATGGGAAACTGAGAGCAGAAAAGAGAACACGCTCTCCATTCCCAGTTCAGTCATGACAATAATTATAAACTGGAGACAGACTTTTTTTCTCAGGGTGACAAGCACCCTGCTGGCCCTGGGGGCATATTTTCCAGTTGTGGATCCAACGTATGGATCTGCCAAAACAACTGCCAATTTTTTTTTTTTTAATGCTTAAACTGAAATTGTTCCCAGAATTCAGGCTGACAAGAACGTCAGCTTATGTTGTTTCATATGTGGTGGTTAACAAAATCCCAGCTGCATTCATTAGTATATATGAATGCAATTGAGCTGCTTTAATAACATGAGCCCATCAGCTCCACTCACTGTTACCCACCCATGTCACCTTTCACATTCCTCTCTTTTCTCTAGCCAGATGCTGAATTGCTGGATCTGAATTTGCCTTCTTTGTGCCAGATTGCCAGAGGTTCTCACTGCTGAGACAGCTGCTGGTGCTCATTTCTTTGTCAAAAATGCCTTCCACTGATCTTGATAAATCTGTGTATCTCGTATGTGTGAAAGAGGCATTCAAACGGGACTTTCCTGTGTGACAAGATGCAAATGATGTACAATATTTATAATATTACCAGGATTATCTTTAATCTAATCTGCAACTTTTCTATTTATCAAGTTGTTTTGGAGATAAGCATATGGTTTTATTTGTTATAGAGATGAGCATATAGGCATTAACTTCTTGTTTCAAAAGCAGTAAATAATGACTCAAAATGGTTCCTAGAAGAGGGCAATTATTGGACTCCACCCACAGAGCCCAGTAATGAACTGTTCTGATTTACAAGTTCTCACAGTACAAAGAAGTATCTTTCCCCCTTTGGAAGTAGTTTTGAAAGCACTTTCCTAAAAACTCAGCTTTAAGCACAAACTTCTCGAAGAGCTTTCTGAAGCTCCACTGCTCTCTCCTGTGCTGGGAGGCACTACTTCAAAAACACTCAAACACACAAACACAGAAACATTTGAAAGTAAAGGCTCTGGGGTCCTCTTCAGTTCCACTAACAAAGCAGAGGCACTGGCATTTTAGTCGCTGATGCAAAGGACCTTAGACTTAAATCTCCCTGTTTACTATATTGCTGTGCTGCAGCAAAAACTGCCAGCAGGACACTGAAGAAATAGGCACAGAACTAGGAGGTTTGAAAAGACATATGAATAACCCCCCCCGGCCCAACTTCCAGTTTATCAATAGAGTGTAAAGAATTCCGAAGTGATAGGAGTGGTGATTATATGTGTTTTGTATTAGTTACATACAAGTGGCCAGAAGAACTAAGGTCAGAGCAGAGATCAGTGCGCTTGGCAACCTCTGTCCCTGAGGCCACCATCTCTGCTCCCTGGGGCCACCCTGCCTGAGGGCACATCCATGCAGGTCAGTCACACCTCACAGACACCACTGGCTGCTCCATGAGAGGACGTGGTGGCAATGGGAAGGAAGAGAAAAAGAGAATAGTGTAGTTATGGCCTTTAAAGTTGGTCCTTGGGGCCATAGCAGGGTGTGGGTTTACTTGCTGTCGATTCATAACACTGCACAGAGCTGTTCTCCTTTCCCACTGCTCCTTACTGCACCCTGTTTGCATCTTTGCCATAATTTATCACCTGGTCCTAATCCAACCACTCTGCTAGGAGTGGCCTGAATCCCACTGCACTCCCAAGATCTGGCTCTGCAGCCATATCACCCTTGTGTATAAGCTGGACTATAACGGTACCACGTCTGTCTGTCATCGTGATGTCATGCCTGTCATCTCCCCTTGCAGCATATGTTCCTGGTCCTGTTTCAGTCACCTGGTGCCATTGCAAAGGCAGACGGGAGCCACGAAGACGGCGCTGGGTTGGACTCTTCACATTCACACTGCAGGCGAGGGGCACTTGGGTGTGTGAGCATGCACATCGCTGCACCTAATTACCTAATTTGCAAGTTCTACTGACAGTTTGTTTTTTTTTTTTTTCCCAGGCAGGCCCAAGTGCTTTTGTAAATGCAAACAGTATATGAGTCTGACACAAAGCACACTCTGAGGAAGCAGTTCAAAGCCCATGGAGTGTTTTTGACATGGAGCAAGAACTTGAGGCAAGTAAATTCAGAGATGTGAACTGCCTGGCCCAGAAGCTGAAGATGGTTGGAGGTGGTAAAGTACGTCAGCCTTTTACAAACATGGGAATGCCCCACAGCACTTCTCATCCGTCTCCATGTCTTTAGAAAAGGGGCTACAACTGCTGGAGGAGAGAAGCAGCAGTAGTTGCAGGTCAGTAGGACTCAGGTTCTGTGGCATTTTGCGGTTCTGCTTAATGAGAGGACCAAGCAGGAAGGGGCCACTGTGATGAATCTTTGCTATTAGGACAAGTCAACCAAGAGAGGAGATGAGAGAAAGTGGGAGGGAACTATTCTGCTCCTTGCAGGCTTCTGTCACTGGTTTAACTAAACAACTAAAACCGGTTAAACAAGGGTATTAAATTTCAGCACAGGCTTTAAACTGGGAGACTTGCCCCTGGCTGCTGTGTCCTGCGGTGGGCAGAGCACCACATCTCAGCTCCTTGCTGCGCTGGGTGATCAGGTCAGCGTGAGGAGTTGCAGCAGCTCACCGGGCAGTGGGATGTGGTCCAGCCTACCTATGCCTTATGAATACTATTTGAAAGCAGGGACACTGAACGTGTCTGGCTGCAATCCCCATTTGCCTTACAGGGTTGGTATTTGCTTCCCTGATGTCTCCTGACCTCCGTCTTGATTAAAATTCTGAGCGGGAGGTGCAGGTGACAGAAGCACAGGGATAACAACAGAGGAGCCCTACATGTTGAGAAAATAAGCCAGAGGAAAAATTGCAAGCATCCCCCGCAAGATGGGTTTTCAATTCTGAACTCTAAAGGGGACGTAGCTAAACCTCATGATAGTGGACTGGAGGCTTCAATCGCAAAACAGAAGACTGTGGATTTATTGCAAATTGCATTGGTAAGGCATGTCAATACTATGCAATGAAAGACAGTACAAGAGATCCCTGTGCTACTGGAGACGTTTGATATAAATCCACACAGCGCGTTACTAGCCCAGTGTTGTGCTAGGGACATTTTTGACCCTTAGGAAGACTGATCAGCTCAGGCAAAAACCACCCTCGTACCTGACTCAGTCTGCCTCACATCCAGGAAAACCAAACACTCCCCAGCACTTCCCATTGTGGGACTATTGCAGCAGAGAGATCTCAGGTCCCTCTTGATGCGGCAGAGCTGGCACAGTGGAGGACAATTTTGGAGAGGATTCGGCCCTCCTGGGCAGTCCTGATTGTCCTGGAGGAAATCCCATACATTAAATTAACTGCAACAGACAAACTCTGAGTATTCTCCAGGCAGCAGCATCAGGCCAGTGGGTACCAAGCAGGATATGCCACATTATTATATTGCTTAGGCCCTGTAGCCATGAGAAATCATGAGTAGCATTAGTCTTACAGCCACCAAAGGCAGCAAAAGGTGAAACTTTGGCTTCATTGAAACCAGTAAGAAGGATTTAGTGAACTTCAGTGAAACCAGGATTCACCTTGGGATATATAGAGGCTCTCAGACTAGAAACTGTTTCCAAGTCCTAGTAAATGTCAGTAAGCCTATTTTCAAGTGACGTTGAAGCACATTTCACTGTTTGTACAACGAAAACTGACTTGGAGTGGGATTAAGTATGCTATATCCCATGCTTTTCAGCTCCATAGCCCATCGAATAGGGGCTAAAAGCCGTATTAGATGTGCACCGAAACCACTCACCTCTCAGAGGGATCTTAGCTCTGGTCCTGGCACTGGTGTTACCTGAGACACCTGGAGAAAATTTCTGAAGACAATTTCATGTGCGCTGCATGGTAAAAATTTAATCCTCAGCCAATTTACTGCATACAATTCTCAGCAATTTCCAGCAACCCCATCTGCTTTGGGTTTGACAATGCCAGGTGAAAAAAAAAAAAAAAAAAAAAAAAGGCTATGACACGACCTGCTACTACTACAAAGCGGTGGGACTACTAGGCAGAATTCAAACTGGGCTCAACACAGGCTGTTTGGAAAGACAGCCCAGGTGCACAGCACTGTGCTGCTAAAGCAGCCTCAGCTTCAGACTGATCCAAGGAACTCTCTGGTTTAATATGGACAAGCGCAATGTGGAAAAAACAAGCTGTGGATATTTTCCAGAGAACTGTCATGGTTTCGGCCCTGACCTCATATATATCTGCTGCATAAATGAATGCTTGGCTTGTGACAACGTGCCAGCTGTTCGGCACTTACTGACTCTTGTTGCTGGTACCACATCAGTGCACAGTAGGTACATATGAACTTTCTGTTGGGCTCAGACATGCAGTACATCCTTGAGGATGTAATCTTACTGACTCTGGAGCAGTAGGAAGTCCAGGTGTGGTAAGACTCATGTCTGCTTTCAAATATTTCTGAGTTGCCACCCCTTGTTGTGTTCTTCTGGTCTGCTTTGATATATGCAACAATTCAATCTTGTGCTAGAGAAGCACTAGGACTTTTATGAAATTTATAGATGGTAAGCAAAATCTAGAAGATGTATGTGCCACTTTTGAACACTTTTAGAAATGGATGCTTCTAAGCAATTGTCATTGCTCATTTCATATCACTTTGAGCTTGTGAGAACTTAACAAATGTCCAGCTGTCTTTGACAAACTGATGCAGAAGCCATCAGAACAAGCTCTCCAAGACAAAAAAAAAAGGGCTGTTAGTCTCTTTTGAACAGACTTCCTACATCCAGTATCTAATTTTATTAATTAGCATCCAGATTTAAAAACATCTCAAGCAGAGGCAGAGATTCAGACCCTTTCAAATTATCATCAGTAAAATATTTTTACTGAGAGTTTCAAGATATGGAGGAATGCTTATATATGACTATTGCCATTTTCTGATGATGTTTTACTTTAGAATCTCAGAACTATTTCAAACCTCTTCAATTCATCCATTTTGTAGATCCTCTATATTTAATCCAAATCTATGAATTGTATAAAACTGAAAAACAGCTGCCTGTTCTGGTTTTTACAGCAACATTTTTTCATTGCATGTGCTATACTTCTATCTCAGCATTTGAAATGTTTAACTGATTGAAGCTCCTGGGTCCTAACTGCCTGCAAGAAGCACCTGGGGCAAGGTTTATCTCATCTTACTTTTTGGATGTTTCCAGTGTAAGTGAGTATATTAGGGCTCATCATGCTAAGGCTGTCTTTATAGTGAGTGTCACGAGTCCTTTTAGGATGATTCATCTCACCTACATTTGACATGCAGATAAAAATGAAAATAAACATTTTCCAGAAGTGCTCCTTCATGCAATTAGTGTAAAAGGCATAAACCTACATTTGGTCTTATAAATCCCACCTTCAGCTTGATGGAAACCTACAGTACATATGGCATATTACCTGCCTCATTGGATGTAACCATTGGATGAGGCAGCTATTTTTGGACTGCTGTCAAGAACTGAGGTGCTTTGAGGCCTTGTAAGTTCCATTTGGGGCACCCAAGTATTACTAGGATCTTGTCCGCTTGGGTTTTTTGGTGATGCTGGACAGGGAGAGGTATGCAACAAGCAAAGCCTTCTGAGATGTGCTGGTTCCCAGTCTCTTCCACAGCAGCATGTCTATGTATTCAGGCCTATGGACAAGCCACAGATGCTCCCAAATGTAATTAAGCCTCCTAAAATCCTTAGCTTATCTAATCACTTTGTTTCCATTCTCAAAGCAAGAACATTTCCCAAGGTATGCTCAACCACATGTCATTCACAACCTTTTAGGGATCAAGGACAAGATGTTCATTATCACTGTCATAAATCCATGGCACATCTTCTAAGATCAACTGGCCAGGTTTAGCCACCTTCTTTGAGTTCCTCAGGTACCACAGGGAGTGAAACTTTTCTCATGGCAAGAACATATTAAATCTATTAGGTCTGCTGAGGAATTCTAAAAGATTCATTATGCAAAATTTTTCAATGCACCTGTATGTTGGGCCACTACTATAATTGTCCTGAAGGTATATACTATACACAAAACAAAACAAAACAAACAAACAAACAAAAAAAACTATGGCTTTTAACTTAGACTTAACTAAGATGCTTCAATTAGTAGGTACTTACCCCAGCACTCTCAGTAATTCATGGGGTTAGGCAGGTACCTCAAAATGGCAAAGCAGATCTAACAGAGGTAAAACTGCAATTTGCATGCATTTCTCTCTTTCTGCATTTTACAGACCTGAGAGCAATAAAATATCGCATTCGAGCTATGAAATAATGTAAGATATCCAATATTAATGGAAAGACAATGATCAGTCTGAAGACTCTTTGTGTCCTCGGGTAAAGAAATTTGTGCCTCTGAAAGCTGACAGTATCATATTATAGGAAATACATAAGATAGATTCAGAGCTGTCCTAATCTCACAGGTAAATAATCGAACAGTGATAATATTTTGACTCTAAGTATATTTACATAATAAATCCTAGGTTTAAGCACAAACATTAAAATCAACCCATAACGCAGCTGTACCAGCAATCTGAAGTCTCTGGTCCACACAGAGAGAAAGAGACAAGGGGAATGAATTCTGTGAAACATGTTTTGTAGGGGGAGAAAAACGGATACAAAGAGAAATGAGTTTCAAATCTGTATATACCAGAGCTACAGCATTCAACTAGTTGAGAAATCTGTTACTGAAATCCCAACCATTTGATAGGATTTAATTTTTTCTTTGGTTCATCAGACTCCTTTTTCATCACTATCAAAAATATTGTAGAAGGTATAGAGCTCTGGATAAAGCACACTAGCAATTTCATCTGAAAAAAAAATGTGAGTATGATATGCAGGATTCAGGGAGAGGTCTTTTTCTACTCTCTGTGGCTGATACCACAAGCAGTTATCAGCCTTGGCTCTTGCTTTCTTGTCTTCCAGAAGACGATTTGATATATGGAAAGGTCTACAACCAGAAAACTATTTTGAAGTACTGGAACATTACGTATGTTTTCCAGAAGAAAACACGACAAAATAATTGAGCCTACTCAATTGACACTAAGGGTAGACATAAGCAAAATCACAGCTGTCAGTTTTAGGATATATTTCCTGCGTTATACCCATAACATTCTGCGGGAAGTACATTTCAACATCCTCAAAGATTAAAATTTAATATCACACCCAAGTATGAAATTGTAAAGGCTTTGAGCTAAAGTGGAGGAATTGAATCTTGAAAGGAAAAAAATTGGTCCGTGATTACAAGAAAGTAAGCAAGCTCTAAAAGGCAGAAACTGAATTAATTTTCTCTTTTCAATTTCCATACTGCCAGTGTAATAGTTGAGGTTTTACCATGGCCAGTACATGAGGCACGATTAAAGGAAAGGTACATACTAATGAAGAGATTTTACCTAAATACCCACTCAAGTGCAGTTCTGTTGAAAGTACAAGCAGCAGTAAGCCATGGCGCAATTAGTGACAATCATCAGAGTGGCAGGTGGCAAGTCATGAGGTACGTGAGATCCCTAACACACCTTTTTCTGAAGGTTTACAGGAGAAGCAACCTGGACTGTGAAAGGAGGTGGCGTACAGGCAGCTTACTGCAAAAATATGCTCTTTAGTTTAGCAAAACCAGAAGAGCATCAATCACAGATGTCTTCTGTAATGTCACCTATGTGATTTTATCATACATGGGCAAAAATGAACTGTGGTATTGATGCAATATTTAGGTGCTTATGTTCTAGTAGCATACAATAAAACCAAATATCCGTCTTTCTATCCTTCATGATGTTCATAAAGTAGCAGTTCAGATCTTCTATTTAAAGGCATGTAGCAGATCCGGTAAAGGCATGTGCATAACCTGGGGGACTTATCTTCCTTTCCTCCCTAATTGGGTTTTGTTTTGTTTTTGCTCCAGTCTAAAATTAGATTGTTAAGTCTTCAAAGCAGGGACCCTGAACTCAATTATCCTCTCATTTACTTCAGTCAAAGCCACTAGAGTCTCACTAACAGCAAATTTGCAATAGTGAGTGAAGAATAAGGCTTGTCTTACTGTATGTCCCAAAAGAGGCCTGAAGTGCAGAAGTGGACAATGAAATCAACTGCGTGATACAGTCACTTGAGAAAAGTTTGCTGAATACAATGTGAATTGTTCCAGTTTCCCCATTGCAATTTCTGCAATTATCACACGTCTACAAAAACGTTGCCTGCTGCTATTCTTGCATCACGAGAAGCACTTTCTTAGCAGTGGGTAAGGCTTGTTCCACTTCCTCAGCTGCACTTCCTGTACTACACTCTGTTTTACCAAGTTCTGTTATAGCTTTTGTAAATATAGGCATCTTTCCAAGCATGCTCGACTCCGATTGCTTAGATTAGACTGACACAAGTGCTGAACTAAGCTGAAAAGTCCATGCTCATAAACCCCAAGCAGAGGGGAGAACTTCCCAGAGCTGCACCATAAAGCACCTGACCAACTGTTACAAGAAAGGGTTAATCTGCACTCCTCCTTTTCCTGCTTGCTAGTGCACAGCTGCTCCTGTGCCTATGTCCTCTTACATCTCCTTTTGCATATACTCTTCCCAATGCACAAGGCAGCGGACTCAAACACCTAACTCAGCAGTGAGAGCCTCACACAGGTGGTAAGGGAGCCAACAGGTGTTTTGTGGATCTGAGTTCATAAAAAGCTATTTAGCTTTGAGGGGAGTGCTGCAGCAACTGGGGGGATTTTGTACTATGCAGGGGTGCTTTGCTGGTGGAGCAGGACAGCTGAGAACAGAGTGACTGTGTCACCTCCTCTCTGCAGCTCCAGCACAGAAATGCCATTATGGGGCTGGTAGTAAACACAGGAGATTTACCCATGGGTTTGTCTTGCACAATGAGTCATTTATTTATGAGGGATCACCTGGGAAATGAGGATATGGCCATATAATGTTTGCATCTTTTCAACATTCTGCAGCCACTTCAGCTGTCCTTGAAGGAGATCTCAATGACTCTCATGTGTGGTATGACACTGTTAGGAGAAGGAGGACATGCTGATGCACTGGTTTCCAGCTGGAGCACTTGTCTGTGCAGCCACAGGCAATTCCATCTTCACATGTGTCCTGCAGTGAGCTGCAATCTGCACCTGGCATCTGCAGACTTTGTGATTTGCAGACTTGCTGTGATTTCTGGCTGCAGCCAAGGTGGTCACCGGAATTTGAAAAGTCTTATAGATTCCCAAGAGCAGATTCTACAACACAAGGAAGCAAGAAGAGTTTCCTACCTCACTGATGACAAAAAACAGTATAAAGGAGAGCAGAAACCTTTGTCGAAGACATTTTCAGGTAAGTGAGACATGGCAAAGCAGGATGGCAGAGGAAGTGGGTGTCAGGGGCACTCCTGAAAACCCAAGTTTGGCCTAGTCAAAGGGCACATGTTGGAAGAGAGCGCTTGTTTAGCTTAATTTATCTTTTCTCCTTATGAAACTTCCTTCAATTATGTATACATATTAGAGATTCGTAGATACAGATGTAGATAAAAAGAACTCCTCACTTATCACTGAACATGATACTTTATACTAATTCTGTTTACAAATGGTATGTCACATACACATTCAGATATGAGCAGCGTGTGTTGTAGAAAGTAAAGGCACTATAAATGGCAAAAAGCCCGAATGTATTCCACTGTACTTGTGTCACTTGATGAACTAGTTATTAAAGTATACTCTTATAATTTATTGGCCTTTTTATAAATTCAACCTTAACATTAAATATGATGTAATGCTTTATAATAAGTACAGGTGTTCAGCGAGGGTGCTGCAGTATTTTAAACAAAAAAATATGTTCACTTAAGTTCTCTCAAGATATACTTTTTTTAACAAAAATTGCAGTTAAGTTCAAGTACAGTCAGTTTGAAACATAGTGAAACAGTTAGAATGAAATTCTTCCTCTGCCCTACAGTCCTCCTGCCATATTTATGGATTTTACTGATGCAATAAAATTTGAGGGGGAAAGGCAACATGATTGATTTTCGTTTTGCCACTTATTAAATCTACCCTGAGTTTTGAAAGATATATCCTAACAGGGAAATAATTAAACCAAAAATACTCTTAAAATGTAAAGCAAATAAGTTGTATATAATATTTTGTGCCTGCTTCAGTTACAGCAAATTATAAGAATAAAATCTAGACACTTTCAAAGACAGCTGTTTTGGTTTGCTTTGGTTTGGTTAAGCTGGAAAGGTGGATTTGGTTTGTTTGGTTTGTTTTTCAGAGTATCATGAGTTTATGGGTAAAAATGAGATCGATACCACTATTAATAATAGATCTTTTTCTTGTTACTTGTATGTACTTTGAATAAACAGAGAAAAAAACTTACTTTCCCAAGCACATGAATCATATCTATATGATTCTGTCTGATTGTTTGCCCAAGACATATTTTGTTCTGCTACTTGTTCTTCTATTGAGAACTTAATGGAAATTCTTGTGACTCTTCATTACAGCACATTGTGGTTTAATACGGTTTTGTTCCATTTAGACAGTTGGAAATAATAAACTCATTTCAGCGAAGGCTTTAGACAGTATTTCATGATTTGTGAAGAAAAACACTATGAGATTTATCAATGCTTCATCTAAAATTATTTGAAAATTTATGTTTTCAGAGTGGCAAGTGCCAAATGCTAATGTGAGGTTGGCTGGGTTAACCTCTAGGAAAAGAGGATTTTGTTCAAGCATTGAACACGCATAAAGGTCCTGAGGGCTTCAGCTTGTGGGCTTTTCTCTCAGCCTCTTCCTTTGCTATCTGTAATTTAGCATCTGAACTCAGACTAGTCACTTCCCAAGGCCTCAGTTTGCTCAGGCTACCTTACGAAGAAACACTTGCCTTCAACACAAGAATATCTACTCAGAAAGTGCTTACAGACCCATGGATAAAAAGAATAATAGGTGTTCCAAATACCGTAGTGTTATTTTTAACCTTTGAATTTTAATGCTATCTTTTCTAAATGCATTTAGGAATTTGGCTCAGATCTACGCGTATTGAATGTTATGAAACATGCATCTGGCAGACTTTGGGGAGAAATTTTAAAGCCAATTAAATATTTTCTTCCCACTGATATCTAGAACTGTTGTTTGCTTTATTCATGTTAGCAGGTTAAAGTAAAGCCCTGTTAGAGAGCTGATTGAAGATACTTTTTGTTACTATTATTTTGTATGAAAAATAACAGTCAGAAAATTAAACTTAGGAGTAACAGTGACCTACAAAAAATCAGATTTTCTCTAGGGATGAACAGTGGTTGTTTAAAGATACTAATAGATGTTCCAGAGATAAAAAGAGGAAGGGATTTCACAGCAACTCATTAGATACTGCCTACTACATGTACAGAAAGGATGACAATGGCCTCAGGTACTGTAAATGAGGCCAATGCAAAATTAAGCAAATGAACCAAATTCAAAAGCATGAGAGAGAGTGAAGAAATTCATGCTGGTTTCTGGTGGGATGTGTTAATCAAAGACAAGCAGACTGCTAGAAGGTCCCATTTGGTTTCTTCTCATTCTTATGACTAACAGAGCATTCACAGGGAATACTTCGAGGAGTGAAGCAAGGCCAGAACTGAAGCTGGAGCAGCTTCAGCTTGAACACTGGGCTGGGGTGTTGCTGTATCACCTTGACTCATCCTCATCCTCATTGCGGAGTCCCCTGCACCACATGGGCTTTGTACTGTTGAAAATGCCAAGCACAAGATAGTGTGTGGAGTCCTGCTCCTCTCGGGGCTGGGGGCACTTTGGCCCGATTGTGACCCTGGGGACAGCAGGTAGACCCTGGGGACCCTTCCTGCTGGGAAGGAGTCCACGCTGCACAATCCACAGCTTCTGGAGAGCTCAGTGGAGCTGCCTGTTTAACCACAGCACCCAACGTATTAAAACATTCCTGAACTCTTGGGAACAAGGTTCTTTTTGTCCTGAAGTGTTTCAAACCCAGACCACAGAAAAGTGTTTGGACTGAGTAATAACTTTACCTAAACAGCTCAGGTAACTGCCTCAGATAGGCATGGGCGAAGTTCCCTTTGCACCTCCTGGTGTGCTGAGAGGACCCCCCTGGATAATGTCCTGAATTTTCTGCTCTACCTCATGAGAGAGAAACACAAAATATGCTCAGTGTTTTGTGGCTGAGCAAAGCCCATAGGCTGAACACACACAGGACTCTGCTACCAGACACGCTAAATCCTGGATTTCTGCCCTTACAGCTTTCACCCTGGGGCCATCTCGCCACACAGTCTCGCAGCGAGGTGGCTGCGCAGCAAAGCGCGGTGGCTGCTAAGCCTGAAAGTGTCCTGTCCTGTGCAAGGCACAAAGAGGGGGACATCCCTGAGCTGGGCAGGGCTGCGCTGGACGGATGCCCGGGGGTCCGGAGTACTGCTGTGGAGGTCACTCCTTATCCGGGATTTACACCTGCTGAATCTATCTGGTTTAGTCCTCACCCCTCTCTGCAGGTACTTTCTACAAAAATGACACAGCAGTAACTGTTAATAACATAGCATAACATAAAAGTCACCATAAAAAATGAGAAAGTTTAATACAGGATTACCCAGCATGTTTTATGCCATTATTTAGTGTTTAAAAAACAATCGTCTATTCTAGCTAATAACCAATTGATATCAAATGTAAATTAGACTTTTTTACCTACTTCTCTTCTGTCTGACACAGCAATAACTCAGGCTGCATACGAGCACATTTTTATAAAAACACATTTTGATAATTTCTAGTCCTGATCCTTTTTAAAGGGTATGAGTTTCAGCACATTGCTATTACCCACTAATTTCATGGTCTATGGTTGAACATAAGGCTGTAATTCAATTGTGGGTTTTTCTGATATTACAAACAGCAAGAGTAATGCTGATTTTCATTCTCAGTATTCACTGAGGACTACATATTGTTATTTATGATATAGGCAAGGGATTTTGCAGACACCTAGTCATTAAGTTATTTAAAGTCTGTCATGCTGGAAAAGAAGACTTAATCCATCGAATGTAGAAAGGGAGGGATTACAGTGCTGGAGATCTCAAAAGGAAGAGATTACTGAGAAAAAAAATGAGTGCAGCATGTTGACTTGCTAAGGAAAAATCACTTGTAGGCAAGAAACAAACAGTGTGCACTGAGCAGGCATGTACAATCAATTTTTTAATAAAAACTATTATGGGGCTAATCAAATACTTAAATCATTGCATCATAATATATTTATAATAGAATACATTTTCTCTGTAATAATACAAAGGAATTAATCAACAAAATAATGAAGATCTCATATCTACTTGTGCTTGTTCTGGCAGATATCTATTTCATGTAACATTCGGATAAATAAGAAAGTACAGTCATAAATGCAGTGGAAAAGCTACTGAAAGATGTGAAATCAATAGCTGTCCTGAAATTGGTACCTGAAGAGAAATATTTTGTAGGGCTTACAACTCAATGGGAGCCACACACTGCTGTAACACTTGATCTAACATGAGGCTGAGAAGGCTCGCTCTGCTCCGGCAGACCACTCATCTGTGGATGACAGATAAAGTCCCCCTGACCACACTGGCAATACCTATGTGCTTACATTGAAACTGTTTCTTAAACACCTTGGGTTTTGAGCCAGGATACTCAGTCCCTTGCAACAACAAAACCTTTAATGAAGAGTGATTAACAGTCCAGAAACAAATTTTGCTGTTCTCAAGGTCAAAATCAAAGTTTTGTTCATTCGCAGTCTGTGACTCATGCTCCTTAAGGCACCTGGGTTGCATATTTAAATTATCGTCATCTCACAGTCTCTATACAGGCAAAATGTCCTTTGGTCTAACTATTGAAGCAGATATATTAATTCTACAGGTCACATTCTGGGCTCTTTATAATCTCATAATCCTTTTTCTTTCCTTGTTACCAGCCTCTGTAAATCAAGGTTGATGAAATGTATCCTTGACAAAGGACTGCTTTTGTTGCCTCTGCCAAATGTAGCAGAATCCACCTGCTTTGACACGTGGTAGGAGAGGAGGAATCCCAGGCACTCATACATGGAGCTTACATCTCCTCAAGAATAGCGAATCCCACTGCTGGCAGAGCCATGACAAGGATGTACCAAGAGTACCTTGTTTCTTACAGCTTCCTATGCTACACAAGAGGACAGAAAACAGCTAAAAAAGGCCGAGAATGTAGAAGACAGCAATGAAAGATGTGTCCTGTTGTCACTCCAAGAGCTGGTGTTGGTGGCCCTATCCAGCCGCTATGGCTTTACAGGCAGAAGAGGGCAGGAACAAGTCACAAAAGTTGTGACAGGGTCAGTTGGTCTATTTATCTACCCACCATGCTTCTCTGGTCCTCTAGAAAGCAGGGACCTGTGCTCTTTGACACCCTCACTCATATAGGAAATTCAGGGGCACCTGTTTCCTGAGTATAGACCAGGGCAGCTGAAAAAAAGGAAGGAGATATTAAAGATGATCCCTCTGCTATATACTGTCCTCACCAGACTGCTCAGGGAAGTTACTTTTATTAATGCCTACCCATGGAGTTCATGAAAAAAATAAGACTTTTTCAGCTAAATTAGGATCTCTTTGTAATAGAGAAGGCTGGTCAAAAAAGATAAAAGCATTGATCTAACATCAGCAGAGAAGAAAATATTTGACTTGATATTTTGCACTTTGATTAAGAAACTAGGACAACAGAAGAATTTTCCATGATAAGTGGATTAAAAATTAGTGAGCTGATAAATCTCAAAAGATAACTGTATATGAATGATTATTCAAGTGCATGGGCTGCTCGTGAGAGCCTCCAGAGATCTATTTTTGCTTCTGTAGTGTTTAATACTATTCTCACTGACCTGGAAGATAAGTTTTGTAGATCACAGTCTGAGGGAGGGGAAGAGTGAAAAGGACCTGTCACTGATAAAAAGAGTAGTGTCAAACTGTCTCAGACAGGTAAAATGTGAAGGAAGAGGGATAAGTATAAACTCACATCCAAGATTAATAAGTCTAACCTAGGAGATGATCTGAAAGTCTTATATTGACAACCTCAATATAAATAATTACACCAATACAGTCCAAAAGACTAAAAGAGTTCCAGGGTATAAAACAAAGGAAATTTCCAATGTGAGGATAGAAAATCACGTTTTTATGTGCGGCAGGAATATGACTCTGTGTGTCATGGAGTCATGCTCTAGATATCCAGACAACTGTTGAAAAATTAGATAGAGTTCAGGGAGGAGCCACAACAAAGGTTAAAGGATTGGAATATATATCTTATTCTATTTAGCTTACCAAAGAGGAGGTTTAAGGGTGAATAGATCAGTTTGTGCAAATCTATATTGGGAAGGAAAACACTGACGACAAAAGGCTTTTTAACTCAGTAGACAGGGTACGCAATTTAAACGTTATAGCCTGTGGTGAATTCCGAAACACTGGAGGTATTTAAACTTAAAGTGGCTGTTTTGCCGAAAGAGACATTTTTATGTCTTCATACAAACACACAAGAAAGGACTATTTTGCCTATGCTGCATGAAAGATCAGAATAAAGCATCTTAACAGCTCTTTCTCACCTTATAATCTTTGAGCGTTTATTTTGCAAAATGTTTTACCTCTATAATCTCTTATTTCAGAGCCAGTGTTTTGAGAATTTTTGTCTTCCCTCTGCTCCAAGAATTTCATTATCTGAAGAAAAATTACTTTAGTGAATTGAACTAAATTTTATCCACTGCTCTGTCAATTTTGCTTCCAAAAGAATGGTACAGTAGATACACTGGGCATTTTATGCTTTTTATTTTTTCATTTCTTGAGTACTTGGCTCATTCACCATCCTATATGTGCAACAAAGTCAACAGGATTAAGCTTATAAGAATAATTAAATTTTCCATTTGACCGACAATCCAAAATATTGAAAAAATACCTCACGTTAAAAAAAAAAAAAATCAACAGAAGAAAAAATATTAAATTTTGATTGGAAAAAATCATTCTCAAGAGATAAAAAAAAGAGAGAAGGACTAGTGCAAAAATTTGTTAGGAGTGAAAGAGAGAGAGAAAGGAGAGATACTTCCCTCAGCAAGTTTGCTGATGATACCAAACTGGGAGGAGGAGCTGACAGCCCAGAGGGCTGCGCTGCCATCCAGAGGGACCTGGACAGACTGGATAGCTGGGCAGCGAGAAATCTTATGAAATTCAACAAAGACAAGTGCAAGGTCCTGCACTTGGGGAAGAATAACCCCAGTCACCAGGACAGGCTGG
>VZSV01000114.1:1342886-1364841 GCA_013398735.1 Nothocercus julius
TGCTGTAGGTGACCCTGCGTGTGCAGGGGGGTTGGACTAGATGATATCTAGAGGTCTCTTCGAACCTTAAGCATTCTATGATTCTATGAGAAGGCAGAGATGACTAGGTAGTTCAAATTCTCATTCTTGGTGTCAAGAAATCTGTTGAAATCTCACAGCTTCCACTGGACTGTCCACTTTGGGACCTCTAAAATGTGTCCTACTGAAGCAGTTCTACCTAGTGAGTACTGCTTAAATATTCACTCATGAAAGGAAAAGAGTAAATATATCACTAGAGGAGTTGAAAAAAAAAAGATGAGTGAATGAAAGGGGCATCTGGCGTAGGCAGTGTTTTAGGGAAATGCCAAATGGGGACACAAATGACTAAGCAGTGAAGTCTTTTAAAGGCAATAGGTTCACCGCTGAAAGGTGAGCAGGAGGGACAAGTGCCTGGAGTGAGTTTGGGAATGAGGAAAGTCAGGGAATATGTCAGCATACCTCACTGTTTCTTCTGGGACAACAATCTCTTACAACATTCTTTCTCCCAAATAAAAGAGAATAAGAATCACTGCTTAACTAGAGGCGAGGTAGAATCAACCAAATGGCATCCGCACTCCTCAGGGCTAGTTCCCTCTACAGCAAAATTATATTGGAGAGCATGATTAAAGCAATCCAAAAAGTCCATCAGTGTCTCCATCAGCAAGATACATTTTTTCATTGACTCAATACACATTTAATAAAACAGGCTAAAATCAAGAGGGTAGTCTGTGGAGCAACCTAGAACTCCTTATACCATGGTGGGGAGGATCCTTTAAGTCTACAAGAAAGAAGGGGTTCCTGTCTGTCTTTACAGTCTTTAACAGTCTGTGTGAATTCCTTACTAATTAAAAGGAGTATTGAAAGGAAAAGTAGCACTATCTGCAGACTGGTGCTAGGACCATATTTGACGTTTAGCCAGAACTACACCTGGTGACCTGAGGATAAGGGCTAGTTTTAGGGTTAAGGTTAAGAAAGACAGAAATCCTAGAGGCCATGGGGAGTGGGGCTAGAAAAGTCTTAACAAAGGGGATGTAGCGCTATAAGCGGGTTGGTCCTAGGACCATATTTGTCATCCTGCCAGCAGGATGTCTGGTGACCTCAGGTGTAGAGCTAAGGTTAGGGTGAAGAGAGAGGGAAAGTCTAGAGCCCATGGGGAGTTAGGCTAGAAAGGAAATGTAGCACTATATGCAGGGTGGTGCTAGGACCATATTTGCCATTTATCCAGCGCTACTCCTGGTGACCTCAGGCTTAGGGCTAGGGTTAAGTTTATTGCTAGAGTTAGGGTTAGGGTTAAGAAAGAGGGAAAGGGGAGTGAGTCTAGATAAGACATGCCAAAGGAAATGTAATGCTATATCCAGACTGCCACCAGGACTATATTTGCCGTTTAGCCAGCACTAGACCTGCTCACCTCAGGCTTAAGGCTATGATTAGCGTTAGGGCTAGGGTTAGGGATAAGAGAGAGAGAAAGTCTAGAGGCCTTTGGGGAGTGGAGCTATAAAGAGCATGCCAAAGGAAATGTAGCGCTATATGCAGACTGCCGCTAGGACCGTATTTGCCATGTAGCCAGAACTATCCCTGGTGACCTAAGGCTTAGAGCTAGGGTTAAGGTTACCACTAGAGTTAAGGTTAGGGGCAGTGTTAGGAGAGAGAGGAAGCCTAGAAGCCCCTGGAGAGCAGATGTAGGAAATGTAGCGCCATTCTAGGAAGCATATTTTCTTATTAGCCAGCAGTAGGCTTGGTGACCTCAGGCTTGGGGCTAGTGTTAAGGTTAGGGGTAGTGATAGGGTTTAGACACAGAGAAAGTCTACAGACACATGAGGAGTGGGGCTAGAGAGGGCTTGCCAAAGGTGTAGTGCTATATCCTGACTGCTGCTACGACCATATTTACCATTTACCCAGGACTATGCCTGGTGACCTCAGTCTTAGGGTTAGGACTAGGATTAGGGTTAAGAGAGAGAGAAAGCCTAGAGGCCCATGGGGAGTGAGGTTAGAAAGGACAAGCCAAGTGGTAATGGGTACGATCTGAAACACAGCAAATTTCATCTGCATAGGAGAAAGACCTTCTTTATTGTTAGTGTGAGAGAGCACTGGAACAGGCTACTCAGACTGGTTGTGTTGTCTCATTTTTTGGAGATCTTCAAAACCCTCCTGTATGCAATCCTGTGCCACGTGCTTTAGATGTCCCTTCTTGATCAGGGTTTTAGAGTAGATGATCTCTATAGATCCCTTCCAACATCAGTCATTCTGTGATTCTGTGAAAAAAATGGATCACCAGTTTCCTGACAACACTGCCAAGATAGCATACTGTTTTCTTTGCTTGTATTTAATGTCTGAAATGAAGGGATTTTAGAAATGGAAATCTATGTAAATATAGTTTCAAAACTACAGTTTCAAAAAAAGAAAAGGCAAAAATGGACAGTTTTAGCATTCTAGTATTTTTTGCCATTTTCACTATGAAAGTTCACAAATGATGAATGCAAGATTGCTGCTAGTCTAATACTGCTTTTTTTTTGTATTTTTAAGAGATTAAATAAATAAATACATTTTAAAAATACATATCATGTATGAACTGCTGTAATCATAGAAGTTGTCACAGCGAAACATCCTGGTTCATCTGCGACCAGTGTGTGAATTTGCATTTGGCAAGAACCCAGGCCAGAGGGAAAGGAGGCTGATGCACACCTGAGTCTCACCCCAGCATGAAGCCACGATGTTCATTTGGATCCAGGAGTCCAGGAGCTCAGGACCTCTTGCATTTGCAGTCTAGTGGAATGCGGTGTCCTGCAGTGAGGGCTCAAAACAGCAGTGTCCAGGGTCTGGAGAGCAGTTCTACCTCTAGGAGCTTAGCTGGCCATGCCCAAGGCCAGATCATTGATAATAGTGGTTGTGCACAGCTCAATTCATACATCGTCTAATCAGTGCTAGCACAGATTTTCTCAGAATCAAAATGCAGAGGAATCTGGCTATACAAAATCAGTGGAATTGAACTTGTCTGCATAGAAACGGACCCTCCAAACCGGAGTACTTACCTGCATAGACCTGACATGAGGCACAGAAGCTCAGTAGTGGAACCTCACCCACCACTCGTGTCGTGCCTCTTAAGGAGGCAGGCAGAAGGCTCCCAGGTCTCTGACCCTCAGTTTATTGCCAGTTATCACACAGGTAATTACCTATTAAAGTCAAACAGAGAAAGGAATGAATTAGTGAATACATAGATCAGTGGAAGTATTTGACAAAATTAACACAGTAGATGGAGTGATATGTGGCAGAGCCTCTAAAAGTTTTTCCTGGTATGTAGATATTGTTATACAAATGCCTCGTTTACACAAAATTCCATTGCATTTTATAAGCGTAAGCTTAAGAGGCACCATAGTCAGGAAATTTTAAAGGCCTGAATGGTTAAATTTACTGCTCAGTGCTATTGTCCTTATTTCTAATCCTTGATTAACCTAAAACTGGTTCCTCCTAACAAACAACTTCTCAGGACAGGAAATTTAAGAACTGTCCAAGATCTAATAATCTATTGACAATATGGCAGATGATTACTGCTAATCCTAGCTTAAACTGTAAGGTTTTAGAGGCAAAAGATACTCTTTTTGTCTGTCTTTCGTTTTAAAACACCTAGTGGTCTGAGGTCCTACAGCACTGTCACAGAAAATAAACACCATATCAAATTAACACAACCTGTTCTGAATTAAGTCTCTATCTACCTCCACAGCAGGTCTAGAATGCAAAACATTAATCCATTTTTGCTTAAGGGAATCTTTTTTCACAGAATAGAAGTTACCATAAATTAAAATAACTTTATAACAAAATAGGAAGAAGGGAAGCATGTTTAGAAATCAAGTGAATACTTAGACTGCAGACTAAGAGGATAATGAAGCCAAATTTCCTTTTTTTTTTTTTTTTTTTTAAGGTGAAATCTTCTACACAAAAATATAAACCCCTGCCCCATATAATAACTCTTACAAAGCAGTGAAATGAAGGAACAGGAATATTGAGTTAGAAAATCCTATCAGTGTAATATGGCTAAACATTTTGCTGGATTTCTTCAGAGATGTGCTTTTTCTCACAAAGCTCATTCAGATAGATAATTATGAATTTTATAAATTGTGTGAAGTTCTAGCTTAGCTGCAGTTACCCGCATCCAAAACCTCATGTACATAACAAGTGATACAGAGGGCTAAAATGGGTGGTCTTGGGGGTGACGGGGGTTAAGTTTACAGATTTGCCCAAGCTACTTTTGTCACTGCTAAATCAGAGACGCTGGGGATGAAGGACTTCCTGAGGTGCTGCAGGCTACGAATAGTCCCCTAAAGGTGCTCCGAGAGGCATCTAAGGAGGTCTTGCAGACATGCATGGTGCTAGGCAGGTGGAGAAGACTCTGTGGGGATGTCACTTTGACCTGGTTCTGGAGGTACCGTTCACATCATCCTGAAAAATTCTTCAGGGAAAATGGATCTGCAGAACTGTGCAAAGTAGTATGGAGTATGACCAGAGGTACTTACGGAGCTCTGCGCCTGGCTCAGGTAGAGTCATATGCAAAAAAAGAAATTTTTGCACACAGGTCAGGAAGTTCGAAGTGATCTAAGCTGTTTTTTGGGTCATGGAAATTTATGAGCATAATGAACACAGAATACGTATCATCGTTTCTCATCTTGTTGCACTCTAATACATTAAACAGATATGAATGTATACTGACAGTGAGTTATAAGAACAGAAATCAGATGAAGCTTCTGAGAAAAGTATTAACATTTTTTTTTTTTATTTCCTTTACTTATTTGGGTCTTTGTTCTTCATGGTTTCAAAACCCATGATTTCCCTTCCAGGAAAGCGTGCTTATATGTGTACTTTTAGATCTCTTTGGTGCTAGCAGCAGTTAAGAAAACATTTAAAACATAATGCATCATCAAGAATTTTCTGAATATGACTTGGGAACCTGGGGCTGTAATCTCAATTATCACCCTGAAAAGCCCCACTGTGACTTAGGACCCATGTGGATGAACCTCCAGTAGGGTTGTTATCCTTTTTCTCATATTGAACAGCAGAGAATAGAGAACCTATACGTTGAAGTAGTTTACTGACTACTGTAAGTGAATATCAAAATTTTGTCCAAATAGACTAACATCCAAAGCAGTGTTTTCTAGGTAGCATTTTAGAGGACCAACAATTTTCATGCTTAAAGATAATTTTTAATATGAGAAAATACTGAATGCACTTTAGAAGGGCCCTACAGGGATCTGCAGTTTTCTTTCCTTAACTGCATAAAATAAAAGATTTACATTTTTAACAAAACCTGATTATTGTTAAAATTCTGTCTAGCACAAAAACTTTGTTCTACTCTGATAAAACGACATAGCTACCATTGCCTGAATTCAAATTAAACTTAACCACATTTTTAAAACCAAGCCTGCCATTAAATAAAGGGTATATTTAATAAATGTGGGTGTTAGATAATCAGAATTGTAGAACAGTTACAAGCTGTGCTTTATCATCATAGACTTTTATATCATCTCATTCCAGTTTCCCAGCAAGTGGGAAAAGAATTCAGACAAGAAAGAAAGAGTCACTGTAAGACTTGCCCTTTAAACTTCTTTCATTCAGGAATTCTTTTAAAATATATTCTGTATAAGAGACTACACAAATTAAAATAGCACAAATATCAACTGGAATACATTGTAATAGCCTGCTATTTTAAAAAAAAAAAAAAAATCTATTGTCATGTCATAATAATGACTACTTTCAAGGTACCATTTGACAGTCCCACATAGCGTAGGAGGGCTGAATGAAAGCTGCTGCTTCTGCCTTCAGGCTGAACCACACAGCAGACTTGCCCAATAAGCAAGAGCTAAAAGGATGGATGCCATATAACATTCTTTTATAATTGTTGCTCTTACAGCCATGCTTTGAGTTGCTCTTAGATTTAATTTTATTTTTACAGGGTTTTAATGAGAGTGTCTCTCATCTTCTAGCCCCAGTGAGCCATATTTTTGTTTTTAACCTGTATTTCAGTGATAAAGAGGCATGAAGAACAGCTGTTTTCAAGCAAAGATAAAGTAACGTCCTATTAGACTGCAATTTTCCTCCTCTGCAAACAGCCTACATAAAGACCCACCCATGGACATTTATTTAAATCTCAGTCAAATTCTTGAAGACTGACCATCGCTGGCACTGATTTACGGCAATTTAGAGAGGTGACTCTCTCCTTTGCTGACAAGATAATGGAGTGCACAAAATTCTGATCAGTTGCTCAGTTGTACTGAATTGCACCTGAAATATAATATGTGGCTAGATTTGTGTGTCAGGGTCTAATTTTTCAGCAAAAAGATTGAGCACACACTTAATTTTTTGCCCATAAACAACCCACAGAAATTAAATCATTCTTAGTTCAGCCTGGAGCAGAACTAAGTGCCTTGATTTGTTCTCTTATACTGATAATATTTCTGTTAATTGATACATTCCATTACTTATTTGTGTCCTCAAAACACTATGTTACTGTATTTAAGTCCTTCTGTTTACCCTTACACAAAGCATGATTCCAACTCAACTCCCACTAAAACCACACTATCTGCGTTATAGTTGCTCTTTGAAGGCAAGTGTTGAGACTTTACCCAGTCAGGTTCACATGTTGTATGTCAGTTCACCCAGCTGTGGTCACACTGCAGGCGTGATAACTCCTTTATACTTGTCCCGGCCTCTTTCCTGTCCTCATTTTTCAGCTGTGGCAAGATAAATCTGTGCGTACTTCTTGCCTTCCTTGCTGCCCATAGGTTGTCCTCCAACACCAGCCTGGGACTCTGGTATTCATATTCCTTTTTTATGAAATGCATGAAGCATTTCATGAAGTCAAGAGCCAAGAGCAAAATTGTGGGAGAAAGAAGAAAGGTATGCAGGGTAAGAATTTTCAGTCTTCTTTCTGGGATCTAAGAATTTCATACAAGTTCTCAGCCCTCTGCCTGACTAACTACTCTGAATACTTGGAGGTTTATGAAGAATGGGACATGATTCTGTTGGACCCCAGTTATTGAAGGGCTGCTGGCAGAATGCATTCGATCTGCAAGACTTCTCATCACAGGTTAGAAGCGCACTTGGATGGAAGCACATCGTGTTGGACACGTGGCATGAACCGCGAAACTTTCATGCGCGCAGGCCCACTGCGAAAAGCTGATTCTGTTTCTACAGCAACAGCTTTGCTCCTCAAAGCAGCAGAAGTTTCTGTCACAGGAGGCTGCAGTGGGAAGAAGGACATTCCATTGACTGTTCAAGATGGCAAGACACTTGGGCAACAGGCAAAGTGAGGATCTTGGATAACTGCTTTGGAAGAGGCAAGGATGTGCATTACCAGCATTGTTATAAAGGCAAATAGTTCAGTATTGCCAGTCAGGGTGGGATGCAATATGACAAACACGGCGGTTGACATAACACTTTCCAAAATGAGAGGAAGTCCCCAGACAGGATGCACATCTTGTTATGCCTATTGGCTCATACAGTTATTAAAAACAGAAAACCTATTTGCCATCTATTTTTCAAGACAAGTGAATCACGCTGTTCCCACAGAAACATTACACATACCAGTCAAAATTATGAAACCCACATAACCCAAAGTCTATATGACCTGGAAGAGAATCTGTATCAATGAGAGTGGGTACACTCTTGATAGTGAGGGGTGATGCCCAACCTCTTTTTTGTCCTGGAAGGCAAGGGACATATAATCATTGCAACCTTTCACTCCTGCCATATTTTCCATGTATGCATTCAGACACCTGGATGGGAGCTCTTTCCAGTCCCATAGTAAAATCAACATTGGCACACTTGGTAGCTTCTTCATGAATGTGGTCCACTCAACATTAGACACTTTCTACAAGAATCTTATTCTATCCAGAAATGACACTGGAGGAGAGTGAACTGGTCCTTGCTCCTAGACCTGTGTAATCTCCAAGTATGTTGCCAGAATAAGAAGTAATGCCTAACATGGTGGTACTTTTCTATTCCAAAGCATTTTTTTTTCCTGCAGTGTATTCCTCCATAATTTCTGTGCAAATAACAGGCACAGTCTCCCCATGTCCAAACTATAGGAACATCAAGTTCACTGATGCTTCTGCCCAGCACCTGCTATTATTTCCTGCCTTGAGGTTTTTTTCTCCTCTTTGCTTTATTCTAGGATGTCGCCTATACAGAGCGCAGCCCGCTCTATCTTGCTACTCCGGGAGCAACTCCATTCCGGAGCCCAAATCCGAGTGACAACCTCTTTGCTTCATATGGTGCATATTAGCCATTTCAACACTCAGGTTAGCTAAATGTTTTCAGGCCTTTTCACAGCGTAATATTCCTAGAATCCCACTCTGCCCCTTCTGAGGTCTACGCAGAGTAAAGGCTGTATAGTCTGCTTGGAGAAAGGGGGTGCCTAAAGAAGCACGGCCTTCTGTGCCCCTAATTTTCCAGTGGCTTTACATTTACCCGTTTCAGACAGTCATATTTGGCAAAGAGTTGCTATCCAAATTCACAGCTGTTGACATGACACATTGTGACTTTACTGGAATTAGTGTAAAGTAATATACACCTAAAAAAAAAAACTCCATTCTGATATTTTTGCACTGAGAGTTGCTAAGTATCAGCAAGGAAAGATCACTTCTAGTCACTGTGTACACTTGGTTGAATCTGTACACATTTACAGCTGGTCATCCCTGTTATAACAGGGAAGAACTAGAAAAAAGTTCCAAGAAAGGAAATAGTATTGCATACATACTATAAAATGATGCAGAAATGGTGAATAAGAAAAAAGATTATTCACTCTTCTTCATAATAACAGAACCAGTCAACATCAAATTAAAACAAGGTTGAAAACAAGGAAGAGAAATTGAACTCTCTAGCAATTATTCACCAGCTCCTTTTTTTGTATAACAGCTAATCTTCCTTAGTTTGCACTTCAAAATTGACTGAGAGACTGTGCGTAAGGAAGTCAGCCTTGATGGTTACATACTGTCGTGCATCCTATCAAAGAATTTGCTAAATGCCCAGCCAACACAGGAAAAACACTGGGCTGCTGTCATGGAGAGTTCAGACTTCATGAACTGGCAAATGTTGTTGCAAGTAGACAGTGACAGAGATTTAAGGCAAAAAAAAAAGAACTGATCTTTTCTGATAAGGTTTTGAAGAATCACTTGACAACAAAGGCCAAGGAGCTGGAATTACTTTGAATCAGGACGGCAGGAGGTACTTTCATACACAGTGATGTAACACCTTGAAACTTCATATCATTGTTATTACTCAGGTATTTATGGGAGCACCAAACTGTTAAACCAAAATAATCAGGAAAAAATGCAATACAAAAATGATATTTACATTCTTATTACTCTTTAGTATGTCATAACAAGAAAGTAATTTCAAGGAGTGTAATAATAAAGAAATGATAGCAAAGTACACAATAAAATAATCTCTTTTGCACTTCTGGGAACATACGCAATTCTCAAAATAAAACTGCCAAGCTTCTGGTTGTTAGTGCAGAATATCAGTAATATGGGGAGAAGCTCAGGAAAAACACAGCATCAGGAAAATGTAGAAGGGTGGAGTGGGTGAGAAAGATTATGGTTACAGAAGCACAACTTTTGCTGGATGAAGCAGGATTTGGAAGAACTGTCATTAATTAAGGGGCACGGTAATAAAAGGTTCAATTAAAACCCATTTCTCTGTTCTACTCTTTTCTTTCCTCCCCAGGGGCATGAGAAATCATGAGCCTGATGTGTGATTTTCTTTCACTGGTAATTACAAAAAGATTATCATTTAAGCAAACTAAGAACTATCACAGCAGGTTATGATGGGAGTCTTCTGGAAGAACAGAGAAATACAAAGTACAGTCACCTATGGGAAATAATCCCCCTCCCTTTGATGAACTACAGAGGCAAGGCTTTGAGGGAGCCATAGATTATAAGCAATAAGGACAACAGAATTGTTCTGTGTCTTAAATATGTCTTAAATATGATAGGAATTTAAGAATAGACTCTGATCATAAATGGGGTGTAGGTTTTCACCTTCAGTATGCTGCAATGACTGAAGTCATCTTTCCTGCAGCATACTGAAGTTTGAGTGGAGAGTGACCTGGTAAATGTTTAAAATGATCATATATACATCCATAAATATAAAGAAACTGCTATGGAGTGATAATTGAGATCCATTTAAAAGAGGGGCTAGCATGAGAAGAAAGATCAAGCTTCTGCATTTTGGCTTTTTGAGGACATTTTTTTTACACATTTTATAAAGGTCAGTTACTAACTTCGGTAGAATCCAGATGTAGCCCAAGGTCCTCAAAAGGTATGAGAAAATCTTAGATCAGGAATGCCATTCTTTTTTTTTTTTTTTTTAACTTGAGACACTACAGCTGAATTTATTTTAAGTTTTGTAGTCAAAAACACAGTGCAATTTCATTTAAATTAGTTTGTAATGCAAGGTACGGAACAGCTCTGCAAGGATCATAAGCACAGCATATACTATCTGTATCCTAGGTTAAAATTTTGTGATGTTTTTCTCCCTCAGATTACAAGGGATAAAGTTAACTGAACACCATATGTCCTACATTACATATCATGAAATATTTAACGAGCTGCTTTCGGACTTTTTTTATGGAAAACAAAATAAATGCAGTTTGAAATGGATTTTTTTTTATGTCCAAGATATTTTATCAGCTGCAATGACTTTAACACATTTTGAAATCTTGAAAGAGAATTGAGGATGTATTTTATTTTTTTTCCATCCCCACCAAAAGATTTATATGAAATGAGTTGTCTGGTCCCAAGATGCTCATGACTACTCTCATAGACAACACAGAGATAAGAAAAAAGATTTGTACTGTGAGCAAGAGGAAGTGTTTGTTACTTTAAAAACTCGAGATTACTCTTCATTTTTTTATGGAGAAACCTCAAGACTTCCCTAGCATAAAACAACAGATGCTGACCTAAATATATTGTTTTTTCCAGTGACATTTATCTTGACCTTTGACAATCGAACACTCTTTCTTCACAACCTAGAGACAATTGAGGCTGTTATCTAACAGAGAAAGTTAGAAGCTTCAGGAAAAGCTTCAGCATCCTTTCTTTAAAATCCAGCTTGGAAATAGGCTAATAACTATGGACTTTTACCATTTTGTACACTCCTTTTAAAATGCAATCCTGACAACAAAAATTTTTGCTTCAATGTTTTTTTTTCCAAATAGAATTTAATGCTAGTGAATATTGCACTACTGTATCTTAAAACTGAGAGTTTCAAATGTTTTTGTTTTGTTTCTGTTTTTGTTTGTTTGTTTGTTTGTTTGTTTTCTTTTAAGTATGGCTTCCTAGCAATTGTCTTTCAGGAGCCTGAAATAATAATAAAGTTTAGAAACTGTCTGGACAAAGTATAATTCAATCATCTTTTTACTATTAGTACTTCATTTTATGCTAACTCATAATTTCAGATTCCCTTATTTGACACTTGTCACAGGGCCACTGGCAAATCTGTGACAGACTTGTTCTGATATTCCTGGTAGGATTCAGTAAGAAAAACTGAGCACTGAGACACTCCAAAGTCCAAGGAAGTAAAAGGTAACTTTCCAGCCCTTGGAGCACTTTGAAACAAGTCCCAAAGATGTTTGGCAATACTTTCTAAGGAAAAAAATTGGTTTGTCACTCTGAGATGACAAGGCTGGTACCTATGCCAGTGCAAGCTGATGTGACTTCATTAATGCTGAACCTATTTCTATTAAATAAGATACAACTTTGAATTCACATGTTTCATAATATATGATGTCATGTAAGCAATTTAAGTATTCTTCCTTACAATGTGCACCAAAGTTTAGCTCACTGTTCTTTTCTTTTCCATTTACATATGCACAAGTACTTATTTCTGTATAAAGAGCTGCACATAGTGGTCATGTTATTGGATAATATTTGTAATCAAGAGACAGACTTTAATTCCTTTATTCAGGGTACCTTGAGAGTCAGGATTAGCAGGCAGATCCACACACATGCAGGAAACCATTTCCAGGCACAAGAAGGACAAGAAGGAGCAGGACAAGGGGAGCAGGAGTAGCCGGTGTAGTTTAAAAAGGGGAAATCATGCTTAATTCAATGTTCCAAGCTTTCTATGGTTAGATGACTGGCTTGGTGGATGACAGAAAAGATGTTGTTGTTTATCTTGACTTAATAAGGCTTTTGATGCTGTCTCCAGTAACATTCTCATAGACGAGTTGATGAAATAGGAAGAGGACAGGAAGCTGGACTGAAAACTGGCTGTATTAGGAGCAGCATCCCCAGCTGGTTGAAGGAGATGATCCTTCCTCTCTCCTCAGCACTGATAAGGCCACATCAGGAGTGCTGGGCCAGTGCTAAGCTGCCCAGTACAAGACAGGCATGGACACACTGGAGCAAGTAGGCCAAAGGGTCACTAAGATGATTGGAGCATCTTCTTTTGAAGATTGGAGCATTTTCTTTTAAAAATATTTGTTTGGTTGGTTAGTGGAAAAAAAGTAGAAATTTACTTTACTTTACTTTAAAAGTAGAAATAATTAAAGAAAAAAAAATAGGGGAAGGAGAGGGGAAGAAGCATGGATAAAACTGAGGAGGGAATGATGTTCCATTCTGGAGAAGACAGTCATAGACAATGTTGAGGAAATAAAAACTGGTGTCATGCCACACACCACAGCCTTGCTTTAAGTTTTACAGATTTTTCAGTGAAGGGAAAAATAGAAGTATGGAGTCTCCCAAAGTCCCTCTTGGACTTTACTCAGAGAGTCAGAAAAGTGTAAATCATCTGAAACAGCACTACCTGCAACATTCTGAATGTAAGTCAAACTTGTTCCAAGTCTAGAGTAAACCCATTTTAAAACCCTTAAGCAAACTGTACTTCCAAACTACTACTGGCGCACCTCAACAACAGTATTAATTGCCTAACATAAACCACAAAATCTTAATAAATCAGGCTTTTATTTAACTACAAATAGATCTCAGCTAAAACTCTGGAGAAGTGTGTTAATCAGTAATACATCAGAACACCTTCTTTCATGGAAGCCACTAATATTGGGCAGCATATAAAAAAAATACGTGTATATATACAGATGAGATGTACCTGATGCAAATTAAAATGTGCGGTTATGCTACTGTAAATTATTTCACTTCCTTTTCAAATGCATCTCAGATATCAGGATTTTACTGATTTATATGTACTGATTTGTACATTTGATTCCCTTTGAGACTACTTGGATTCAGGCATTAGCCAACAACGTAACTGCTCGGATTTGGGTCAATATCAACATCCTCCCCCACTGGCATCAGGGACAACTAGCGTATGCTTTTTGCTAGCTGATGAAAGATCCAGAGTTGCCATTTGAAGATTCAATTAGGTGGCCTTTTAGTTTAGATAATGGAGAAGATCACAGTCAGCTTGATGTAGGAGGGATTTACTAGAAAAGTGCTTAGAGATACAACAAAAGAACAATTTTCAAGTGTTCTGCTGAAGTGGTAAAAGTATTCACTTTGAAAAGGTTTATTTATTATGATATGTATATCTAGACTCAAATATTTAACTCATTAAAGCCTAAATATTTGACTGTTTTTAACACTCTGTCACTCTCATTTTACCACAGTTTTTAATTGATAATGAATCTTTGTCTTTGTCGTTTTATACCTGCTGCCCTTTTATTCACTGAAGAGTGTTTTTTTTCTTTTTTTTTGCAGCCCACACTTTTGGACATAGCGGGATCTCTCTTCTCTCTGGTCTCCACGTGCTAGCAAGAGCTGTGACCAGAGATGATTTCAGGGGCAAACTGGGGAAACTGTCTGGAATGCTTTAAGGAGAGCTTAAATAGAAATGGAAGTCACCCAGTCATCACACAGGGGGAGAAAAGAGGCCTCTCCCTTAGCTTCTAAACCTGAGACACTTTTTGAGCCCATTTCCAGGTCTCTGAGAAAATACCTTATTTTTTAATATCACTTAATATTACTTTAATATAACTTCATCCTTGTTTTTTTTTTTGTTTTGTTTCTTGTTGCTTTCTTTTTGTCCATGAATACCAAGTCTGCACATTACGTAGTACCAGTTTGCTGCGGTTAGGGACTAGGACAGAGCTACATTTCATTTTGATTATCCAGAACACACTGTGCAGTGTTTAACTGGCTTTATGCTTCATGCCAGCTGCATGAAGACAGAGGATACCTGATCCAGCGGCAACTCTGATTGGATGAAGTTGCCACTTGAAATTTTTTTTACACAAGTTTGAACTGTCACAATAATTTTTATAATTTAGTGGTGGGCATTATGTGAAGGCAGCTTTTCAGATCTGGTGATGTGAACTCTAAAACTGGATTTGTTCTTTTATGGAACTACAGTCCCAGTAGCCCCTGAAACACAGTTCAGATTTTGGGAAAGGATCCAAATCTCTTACACAGCCTAGCACAGAAGTAATCCCAGATTAAAGCCCATTTAAGAAAAGATAAGGGCTGAGCAGGTCTTTCGAGGATCTCATATTTGCTCTCATGCAATGTGCTATCATAAACATTGAGTAGATGTCCATGAAAGTCCCTGTTCCAAAAATGAGCAGAAATAAGGATGCACATTTGTAAATTAAGCACAGGAGCACCATGTTTCATTACTGGGGCCTATAAGATGAACTGGCAAGTAATGAGGGTATTAAAAAGGGGATGGAAATAGGCTGTTGGATAGATGGAAGTCATCTTGCATCAATATTGTGAGTTTAGCATAACTATATAAAGGTAGTTTTGTAAGTGTTGATGAAGTAGCATTGACTGGAACATATGCACATATTAGTCATAAGAGCTTGCAGGACAGGGCACAGGCCCGCTTAGGCTGGGGACATGAGTAATAATAACCCTTTCAGTTCTCATGGAACATCCATCCATGGCTATTGTGATTGGAAAATTACTGCAAAATATATATACTGAAAGCATTCTGAACTGAGGCTTCCAGAAATCTATGTATTGTTGCACTGTTTGGGCTTAAAAGCTAATTCAGAAAAACTTGTTACTCCTACAGAAAAGAAATGTGGCAAAGGCTGGTGTTTCATCAGATATTTTCCTTCACATCCACATTTTGACCGGTTTGATTATTCACTTGTAATTCCCAGGCCTTTTTATTATTTGTGTAATCCTGTATGGGAGCTGCTATCTACAGGTTTGGAATTTATTACCTCTGGGTAATAAGGGCAGAAGATAACCTGCTCCCTACCACTCTGCCTCTGTTGACGGCAACTTTAAATGTTCAAATACTGGGAAAGATCAGAGCCTGGCTGAGCAAACATATTTTGTACAGAGTGTGTACTACGAGTGTGACAATCCAGAGCGGGACATGGAAGTGGAAAAGAGAATGGCGAGGAGGGGGAAGCCAGAGAGACAGCAGGCAGAAAATTGTTTCAGTTTAGTGCTACGCTTTGGAAAATTATCCAAAGCCTAAAATGAAAAAGAGAAAAATCAAGGCAATTCTAGAATGTAGAACTATTTTTAAGCCAAATAGTGCCTTGGAAGGGTTTCCAGAATGACTCTTGCTGACAGTGACTAAGGCTGGACTAGCTATAAGCTTCCCTGCGGCTACTTTTGTCCTGTATCGTACGCTTCAAGGTCAGCTGTGAGCATCACAAAGTGCACGTGTCTCCTTCAAACAATGTGCTCTTTCTTTATAACTTACTGCACACATTTTTTATTTATCTCCCTGCAAATGAGAGAGACGGTTACACCAGAAGAAAATTGTTCAGCAGCAGTGAAGGTCAGGAGCTGAACAGATTTGTTTAACAAAGCATCTCAGCACCACCTTTTTAATCCTCTGAGAAAGGAGCAGAGCAGAAGTGCTGTTAAAATTCATTCTTCTCCATTATTATTATGTCCTTTTTTTCCCCTCCTATTAACTCACATACTGTAACACCTTGCACCTCTAAGCAAGGGCCCCAGGCAAAGCCAGACTCTGGCTTTAAGCAAGAAACGCAGACAGGTCTTGCAGGAGCTCTCTAAGACAGGGAGGACTCAGGGCACCCTGCTGAGGAAAACACCCACACGCTCACTCCTGCTACCCAGAATAAAACTACACAGAAATACAGGCTGCACGGACGGCGCCGAAGCGATGCTCCGGCTCCAGCTCCGCAACTGCCCGCGGTGCCTGCGGCGCGCAGGCGGCCGCGGACTCGCCACGAGCGCCGCAGCTCTCGAGGAGCGCAGGGCAGCGCTCGGTGCAGGCTCTCCCACACACAGCTGCGTTCGCAGAGCCGATCCGGCCGAGCACCGCAGAGCCAGCAGGTATCCAGCCTGAGCCGAGCCTGCCCACGGTCGCTGGCATACGGCCAGCAGAGGTGGAATAGGATTGCAGGTGTTAAATTTATTCTTCAATCCGCAGAACAGGGCTGCGTACAGAAAAACCCACAAAAGGCTTTTCCCTCTGCCACAAATCACACAGCCTGAGAAGTCAGCAAAACACCTAAATGAAAACATAAAATAAAAACGACTAAGAAGTTGGAGGAAAGCTGTATAAATAGCTAGCAATAAAATAACATACTGATTGGGTCCATCCTGTGCAACTTCCAGGGCGTGTATGCTAGGAACAGCTCAAGCTCCATGCTCATTTCATGCTGGTGAGGTGATGGTAGTAACAAAAGCTTGGCAGGAAGCAGGACGGCAGAAGTCCCTCCAGGCTAGAGGTCTTCTTGGTGCAATTATTCGCTGAGGGGCGCTCATAACCAGGGCTGAAGGTCGGCAGGTGCTAAGGGTTCCCAAGAAGGGTAAACTGAGCAGTGTCTTTGGGTAGGATTTCTGCTTTCCTCCCAGGCCGTATGTCTTTTTCTCGCACCGAAGTGTTGTGGCATCTACCTGCGAACTGTTTCAGGCCTGTAGTTCTGAGGTCACTTCTCCCAGTGACTTTCCTTAGTTTTCCTGTTTTTCAGGATCTTTTGACACTTCTCCCATTTATGAAAAATCCTATGCTTCACCGGGAAAAAAAAAAAAAGTCTTAATGATATTCTTCTTAGCTAATTTTTGGGGAGTAGGACTCCATGCTAGAGCCAATCCCCACCATACTCATATGAGCAGTGTTTGGGAGCAGGCAGTGACTTACAACATAAGGCCAAAGCAGGCACATGGTGAACTTCAGTTTAAGCTGTTATGAGATAAACCCCCAATAGCAGGTCGGTTTAAGATGGCTGAGGAGACTTTTGACTTGTCCCCATGTGCAGCAGCAGAACTTTTCTAGGTGCCTAGAAATGTTCCTTGTCCCATGTACTGGCAGAAATGTAGCCTCCTGAGAAACAGCCAGCGTAGCCACTTTAGAGCCTGTACTCATAGACATGCACACATTTCACCTAAGTCATGCTGTAGGCAGCCCTCTGCTTTTATGGATGTGGGTCTTAGTGACATTCAAGCCTGGAAGAACATTTTGCAATAAAACAGGAGACTTTCAGGGAGAACTTTATGACCGAAGGGGGAAATCTGTGTTTCCACATGACTTTCCAGTTACCAGATCCTTCCAAAACATATGTGGACCTTGGATTTTCAGAGAACTGATGATGCTTATCATAAATAACACTTCTTTTTTTTTCCAGAGATGAGAAAATGAGCTATAAAACACAATATTTTAAAAACAAAATCTCACCTCTTCAGAGTACATTACAATCACTGGAAATCTTTCTGATGCTTTATGAAAAGAGCAGAAAATACTCCAAGAGTTAACAAAAAACACAGTTACCTTTCCAAAACTAGCTATTTCTACTTTTTCCCCAGGCAAGTTGTAAAATCTATGCACCAAAGATCATGTTACAGGCTTGAGAGAATTCTGTAACTGCGGTCACTGATTATTTTCATTCAAGGAGCCTGAAATGAACTCTTAGTACGACACTCTAGTTTATAGTAGTAGATTAACTTCAGAGGGTGAGTATTACTATTACTTTTTGAATGATTCTACTCGTGACTGCTTTTTCTTTAGTTCTCTGATTTATAACTAGGCATCATGCCTTATGATGACTTCAAATATTTTCAAGTAGAAGCTGAATCTCATCTTATTATCATTATTAAACAAAACATCTTCATTACTGCTATGGTGGCAGTCATGTAGGACTGATGAAGGATAAGAGGTGAGGATCTTTTCTAAAACCAGCCCCAGGATAAAAAAGTTTTTCCTGGAGACTTTTGAAACTGTATTTATGGTTTGTTAGGAAAGACGCAGTGGCTTTTTGACACAAATAAAGTCTTATTAAAACATGGATATCAGTGAACTCTCTTGATCATAGCTGATGTCTATCAATTCTGTTCTGCTCAACTGAGGAAAAAGAAACAGTCTCAGAATAAACTAGATAAGTATAGTAATATCTGTTCAATCAAGAAACCCTACAGGATGGCTTTGTGTTCTGATTAAGATGCATATCTGAGAGGTTTCAAAACAACTCCTTCTAAAATGAATGGTGCTTTCTCCATCAATTTCAACAGTGGTTGATCAGGCCTGAAGAGAGCAGCCTGTTCCATATCTGATGTACTTTCCTTTTTTTTTTTTTTTTTTTTTTGGAGTTAAAATGGTGGTTCAATTAATTCGATTTGATCTATCAAAGGAGAATCCACCCCAAAAAAGACATGACCTGAGAAATTTCTGAGGCAGGGAATTCTTGCAAAAAGGCCAGGAACTATTCTGAAAATTTCTGAAAATTTCTGCACAAGATCTTTCTTTTCGTTGATGTTCATGTGCACATCTCATGGGTTCTCATGGGTACAAGCACAAGCATCCACAGAAAAAACAGAAAGTTGACCATTATTTTTGCTAGAGATAGCAAATAAATAAATAATGCAGATTAGTAAATATATATAGCAGAGTCCTGAAAGATTACAAAGATTTTTTTTCTGCAAGTGCTTGTGAAATGCAACTCCGGTAGAAAATGACAGCCCTAAATTTCTCCAAATTCTTGTGACTTCTTGAGAAAATGTTTGAAAAACAGATAATTTTAAAGAACGTTAAATATTAAAACAATGTATCTGTACCAAATTGCATTGACAGAGTCTTTATTTAAAAAAAAAAAAAAAAGTAACAATAGCTCTTTTCTGTCACCATGATAGCATGCAAAACTCATCAATTTGTCATCAATGAGACACATTGAGGTGTCTCAATTAATTGGGGTTTCTCTCACAATTAAACTGCACTATGGCATATTAAACTACTGTTGTGTTTCATTAACTCCCCTATAAAGTTCCTTAGCCAAATGGATGAACTGCATTCTGAATAAAGATTCAGTTTAAAAAGGTAATGAATACCTAAACTACTATTCCTAAAAATAGGAAAATATTAGGAAATTAATTCATGGTAAGAATGCACCTAGAAATAAGATCTATCTATACATTGAGAACTATGATCACAAGTGATATAAGATTAAAGTGTAGGCCTTATTTAGGCACTTAAGCCCCTTCAAGGATCTGAGTCTTGAGACTTAGTTCATTTTATTCACTAACTTGCGATTGGTTTATAGATCTGAGCTGTAGATACATCCTCTTTAACAAGGTGCAAGATTTTCATTGCTTAAAATCTTCTTTGTTTATATTTTTAAAAGCATGCAAATCAGCAGAGCCAAACTAGCAGGATGAAAATCTATGTGAATTTTGGAGAAGGTCAGAGGAGCTGGAAGATAGGAGCTCCCAATACAACGGGCTTGTACTAGTGAAAAACAACATTCTTTGTGAGGTGAGAGGGGCGTATCATGACCATAATAGGTTTGTAGTTTGGTTTGCTTTTTCCAAAGGGAAAAATGGGATGTAAAACCACTTCCAGAACTAAGGGTGAAAGAGGACAGCAAAGGAGGCAACTAGCAGACTCTTCAGACCTCATTAAAATGTCGGTTCTCATAGCTATTGCCACTGCCAGGTAGGCACCTTACGACAGCCTCATTAAATTTGATATTAAAATGCTAAAGTGATACTTTCTCTTTAGGGTTTGTATTAATGAGGAGAAATAGTTTGGGGACTATAGAAATCTAGCTTTAGATTAAAGAGGAGCCACGGACTCCAGACATATAAAGATTAAGAACTGGGTTTCATTTATTGTGTTAATTTTCTTCAGTTTTTGAGTAAGCTTTTGACAGCTTGTGAAGTGGCAAATAAATGCTGGTGAGGCTGACAACCAGAAGTTACTTCGCAAATGATCTTAGCAGGAAAGAGGAAAAAAAAAATCATAGCAAAAGAGTTCTTGTAATAGGCCATCTTTTATCTGTTGTATTTAGTACCTGTTACATGGCAAAGAGCCTGTGGGTGGAACTCCTCTCTCTGCATTGATCTGCACAGGACAAGAGGATTTTGGATCACAGAGGGGGCCCCATCTTGCCAATGTTGATAAGCAGCTTTTTCGGTTTCTCAGGGGAACTTGGATAGGAAGATGGTTACCAGCAGCATTCAGTAGGCAAACCAAGTTAGGAGCCATCAACTGGCCTGATATTTGACCTCTATATTCCATCTATGCTATAAGTTAAGGAAAATTGTCCACCCTGGATTCCTTAATTTATATTACTTCTGCAAAGCCCATAAGTCTGTACCCCTACTACAAAGCCACTGCATGGCTGAACAGATGAGCTGGAATGTAACCTGGAGCTTGAAGGTTAGTACTAGTAATATTCTGTATATATTAATACGCTGCATGTATGTGTATAGTACTGTAGTCAGTATTACCATGGAGGTCTGTGACAGTCATCACCTTGTTCAATATCAGCTGGCAGCTTCCTGGAGCCCAGGATTCACAGCTTCGGCCTAAACTTCCTAGTCACTGGCTACAGGTTATTTTTCACTTGCTTCCTTTACCTTCATGAATGTTGCATTCTTTCCTATAGTTTGGCACCATGGTCATGGGTAAGCAAAAGGTATCCCAGTATAAGCTGTTGCTTTGTGATTTGGATGTGCTCTTGGGAGGTGAGACATATGTGTTTGGGTTTTTCAGTATAAAATGTACCTGAACTGAGGTTTTACATCTGGTAGGAAACTACCATAGTCACTAGGGTACTATCAAACTCATAAAATCACAAGTAAAAAGGTACGATTTTATTCTAGGAAGATACTATAAGGCCTGTCAGTACGTTCACCAGCATATGTATGCTCTGTGCCTCTGACAAACTTCCAGAGCTCAGTAGGGGTTACAAGAAATTAGGGATCTAACTTCTAGGTCCAGGTAATTCTAGATATGCGTCAAAAAAAATATACCTTAGGGGGGAGTATTCAGATTTTAGGCAAGGCATTAATGGGTTTAGAGACATTCAGTACAAAGCAGGAAATGAGTGGGAGGATTTTAGACTGCAATTTTGGACTTTGGATCTGCAGTCCACCTAAGTCCTGTTCCAGATTTGGCCTGTAATTGCTAAATGCCACATTTCCTTGCACATGTTCTTTCTCCAGCTTATCTGTCTTAATTCTGCCTGTATCCAGTTCTTGAATGAGAATCAAGAGGTACGAGGTTAATGTTTCCCACTATTGTGCCTGCTCATGCTGCTGAATGCAGAATTAATTTCAACAGTGAGTATATTAAAGAATGCCAAGAAAGTCTTGCATAATGCCAGCTTCAAGAATTAGTGGGCTATGCAGAGAAGAAACATTCTTGGCATGTCACAGTTTTGATCTCCTTGGCTAAGCCTGCTTTCTATTTAACCACTTCTTAGAAAATATTCTTTTGCTTCTCTAACAAAATAAGTGAAAATTATTAGTAATTAGAAAATTATTAGTTAAATATAGTGCATCTTTTACATTCCTCCATCTTGCATTCCTACAATTTGTATAATCTTACTGATTTTGTCCACCCAACTCATTCTGAGTTCTACAATTAAAAGCATTATTCTTATCACTGCAGTTATTACTATATTGCCTATGGGCATGTTAGTGCAGCATTTCTGGTATGCACAGTGCGAGAATATAATCACTGTCCCCAAAAGGCTGCTATCTAGGTAAAAAAAAAAAAAAAAAAA